>APFE031593073.1:23139-40734 GCA_000404065.3 Pinus taeda
CACAAAATATACAATAATAAAAAATAATAATGAATAATATATTTGGTTAGTTTTAATTATGTCAACGTGCTTACTCATTTAATTGATAATGCAATGCAATATGAAAGATATATAAAAAGCCTTCATTCTCACTCTCACCCATAAACAAAACATTTCCATATATGCAAATGAAGTAACATAATTTTATAACAAATTTAGAAAAATATAAAGTAAATAAAAATAAATAAATTTATAATTCTAGTATTCTTTTATGAACATTTGTGATGTCCCAAGGAAAAATGTAATTATTTTATTTACCGTAGTAAAAACAAAGACTGGATTTTTATTATTATTATAAACATTTGATTATGTATTAGAATTTTGTTAATTATGAATGGAAACAAATGTTGAATGATAACAAATCTTGTAATTCTTTTCATATCAAGAAGTTAGGGAAAGGTAATTACCTAACCCTAACCACTTACCTATTTATGAATTCCCAAGAAGTGATCAAAAGGGTAAGCAGAGTACTTGAGAGAACTGAGAGGAAGAAAGGGGAAGTGGACCGGAAAGGGGAAGTGGAGTGCGCTGAAAGGTCAGATAGAGAGCTAAGTCTAGTGAACACCAAATAACTATAGATGTTGTGACAAATTAAGTTGCGAGAAAGCATCTGTGCTGAGAGCAAAAGCTCGGGGGGAGGCTTGGACCGAAAGGCAAGTCTCATGGTTGGGAGGATAAATAAAGAAAGCATAGTTGTGGCTGCAATAAGCTGATAGTCTTAAAGACTGGATATAGGTAAGTAGTTTAAATACCGAGCTTATTTATGGTCCAGAATTAGTAAATATTGGTAACAAGAGTAGAAATTAGTAATCTAGCGATTCAGGTAACTATGTATCTAACAAGTAATAAAAAGATTTGAAATCTTTTCAAGAAGCTTTAAACGATTATAGGTGAAATTCCAAGACAATTCCCTGTAGACCAATATATCCTTAGTGAAGTAGGAAAAGAAAAAAAACAGTAAGCTACAACATAGATATATAGGTGAAATTCCAAGACAATTCCGTGTAGACCAATATATCCTTAGTGAAGTAGGAAAAGAAAAAAAACAGTAAGCTACAACATAGATATTTACAGTAAGCAGTATAAGACTGTAAGCAAAGGAATTGAAAGATATTTACCAAATAAAAGAAATATTTTCATTTAGATTCTACATATAAGAAATAACTGAAAACTAGTTAACATTTGCTGGGAAAATAGAGCGATACAAAAGAAAGGAAATCATGTAGCTTAAGCCATTGTTCTGGAAAAACAATAAATTTATAGAATAGTCATTAGTGGCTGGTACCAAGAATTTAACACTATGAAAGCATGAAGGAAATACTTTAAAAAACTCCAAAACTTAAATGACTGTCTCAACGAAACTATTTGAATTAAAAAGAACAGATTTTCTTGACCGTTGTTTAAGGGTTTGAGGCCCTAAGGATGGTACCCAGACCTAACTTAATTAATGCAATAATATGCATAAATCGCAATTCGTTCCAACACAGAGAGTAATTGTCGGTTTGGCAAGATTAGGGACTGAGACATTCCCAAAAAAAACTATGCTTGCATTAAAGATAATAAATACCATTGATAAATTGCCAGAATTCCTTTAAGAGTATGCAAAACAAAGATAGAAATCTCCCAAACTATAACATTTTAATTCTCGGGTCAAAAGAGTCCAGCTATATTACTCTTAACAAGTTCTGTAGTGCCAAGCAATCACCTTGCCTCCATGGGCCAGCTAAAATCAATTTGAAAGAGTCCAACGCCATAACAACATGAACAGAGCTAACACGCAAAATACTTATAATTCCATAGCAAGTGTCTAAAACAATACACTTATGGAACAAAACAACGAGAACCGAGAGGGTTTTAGAACCCAACTCGAAAACCCAAGAAGGTTTGTAAAAGAAATGATAACCGCTATAAGAAACAAAGAGATAAACCCTCGACTATATATATATGAAAGCATAAATGTTTAAATGCCACGAGGGCTGGCCTTGCTTCTAAACAAATAAATGAACAGTGCAAAATAGCATTTAACTCTGAGCCCATGAGGCTAGAACCTCGATAGAGGTAGCTCAACTAGAGCTTAAACTAATCAAAAAAACAAAAACCCTCGAATAGCTTCCATTACTCTCCGATGATCAGGAATTGCTGTAGAAAAGAGGATAACTCATTCACATACCAAGAAGGTTTTTGGGTCTGGTACGCCTGCCTTGGCAGAGTTCCAAAAAAGGTGCCATGTGCTGCTAGTTGGGCAGGCACAACCTCTGGAGAACACCTGAAACAGAGTCAAAAATATAAGAAGTGGTACCTTAAATTCCAAACAAAGTTCACATATACCGTAAATAATCGTAGGCTCGAGCAAAGCTTTTACCTACTAGGCCGCACAATGGGTGAAGGTTATAGGAGTAGTGAAGTCCTGCTCTGGCCGCAGAAACTCAGAGCCGAACCATTTGCATCATAGCATCGAAACGCTACCCATTACCAGACAACCAAACTTCAAAACCCAAATGACAGTAACTATGAGACCCTTACTAGAAATCAAGTAGAGATAAGAGATCATTCAATCATCATTGGATGTGGACAGACAAAGTTGACCATCAATGAAGCATTACAGCCGAGGAAGGGAGGACCTCTGGCAAGCAAATGGAGAGGATCCCAAGGACTGCTCCTGCCAAACTCAGGAGTACAAAAGCCTTATGTCATTCATATGAAACGACTATAATATGCATTAAAAAATCTAAACCCTTGTACCGAAAGTTTAATATTGCATTAATGTATCCACAACACTTCAATTAATATATATTCTATGTATATTCTGAATAATGCATGCAATGTAACTACGCCTGGATATTATATATATATATATTTTGAGAGAGATATGACAAGTGGTAAAAGAGCAAGATCAGGTTACAAAACTGAGGCCTCTGGAGACTAATAATTGAAAAGTGTTGTGACTTATACAACAAAGAAGTAGGAGTGGCTGGTATGAGGAGAACAAGCAACACACCACACATACCCATGATAGAACTAGGACTTGCAACTTTTCCAGAAACTAACCCTGAAGTATGGGTGCAACTAGGTGAGGAACCACGCAACACCAATGTCACCATTCTGGAAACTGTGCAAGAGTTGAAAAGTGAGATGGCCTGGTTAAGGGCAGACAATGAAAGGCTTATGAAGGAAGAGGACAAAATTATGAAGAGTCTGTGAGACAGACAAAACCATCGTCAGCCAATTCCCAGCCCAGAAGATGGGCATATGACTGGAGAACAAGGGTATCAGACGGAATATCTAGAAACACAAGGAGGAGAAGAAAATCAAGAAGAAAAATTTGATAATGCTTCATAACACAAAACATTGAAAAAACAAAGAATAGAACTACAAGGAGAAATTCGGAAAATAAAACCACCCCTTTTCGTTGGTGAATAGGAAGAGGCAGCTGAAGCCTGGCTTATTAACATGAATAAGTATTTTCAGTTATATGAGTATGATCATAACTTAAAGGCTCGCTTGGCTATTTTTCAACTGCAAGGGAAAGCCACTCTTTGGTGGGAAGAGGTAAAGACTGTACGGGGAATAAATGAATAGAACATAACATGGGAAAAATTCCAAAGGTATTTTAAGAAAAGATATTTAACTGAATGATTCCATGATGAAAAAGCAAAAGAGTTTCATGAACTGAGACTGGGACAACTAACAATGGACGAGTTCATTACAAAATTTACATCTCTACTTCGATATGTTCCCTATGTATGGGAAGAAAAGGCAAAGATGCAACAATTTATCAGTAGTTTGCCTTTGTTCATGAAGGAGCATCTTGAATTGGATAACCAAAAACCATGGATGAGGTTATACAAAAATCTCGGATTTGTTACCAATAAAATAGATAGAAGGTTGATACGTGGAAAAGATGGATTGACAAAAAGGGAATTAAGTTCCCTGTTGTTAGCAAGGGAAACAAATCAGTCATGAATAAAGGACCCCACAAGGGACAAGTAAGCAAAAACCTGAATAGGAATCCAACCAGATTTAAACTCCCTAATGAATTTAAAACCAATGAGTAGTCAAGCAGAACTAAGGTTGAATTAGCAGCAAGATCCCCAGTATAATGTTGGGGATGTGGAGGACCACATTATGTCAAAAATTGTCCCAATCGCAGAGGCAATGAACATATCTCACAGATCTAAGAGGCATCCACTGTAGGGGAAGTGCCTAGGAGCATTCCAAAAATCAATGCTGCCCTTGGAGACCATCAAGCGGAATACCTAATGACCATGGTGGAATTCGAAGGTAAATTTTTTTACCAAACTGTCTCTGTTTTAATTGACCCAGGAGCTACATTAAGTTATGTTAGTCCTAATATAGTTGATCAATTGATGATGTTTACAAGTTGTCAAATTTAAAAATCTTGGGTTAATACAGCTAGCCACAGGGGCAAAAAGGCAAGTGTTGGCCAAGGTCAACAGCTTCCCATCAATAATAACAAGTCAGTCCCTGATAGCAGACATGAATATATTGCCCCTAGGATCTTATGATATCGTAATAGGCATGGACTGGCTAGAGAAACAATGTTCCCTTATAAAATGTAAAACAAAAGCTATCCACTATATAGATGGGGAGGGAAAGAGGCAGGAAATACAAGGCATTCGATGACCAATAAAGCTAAGACCCATAACCACCTCACAATTAGAAAAGTGTGTCAAGAAAGGATGTCAAATATATGCAATTAAGGTGGGTTATGTCAACTTAAATGATAAATCTAGTTCTTTAGAAAATATATTGGTAATACAGAATTTTCTGGATGTATTTCCTGAAGAGATTCCAAGACTCCCTCCTAAAAGAGATATAGATTTCACCATTGAGCTAATACTGGCAGTAGCTCCGGTGTCTCAATCTCCTTACCGCATGAGTATACCAGTGCTTACAGAATTAAAATTACAGTTACAAGAACTGCTAGATAAAAATTATATCCGACCCAACTTGTCACCTTGGGGAGCCCGAGTACTATTTGTTAAAAAGAAATATGGAACTCTACACATGTGTATGGATTACCACCAGCTAAATAAGCTAACTATTAAAAATAAATACCCTCTACCACGCATAGACAAGTTGTTTGATCAGGTAAAGGGTGCAACAATGTTTTCAAATATTGATCTACATTCAGGGTATCATTAGATCAAAATTAAGGAAGAAGACATAACAAAGACAGCTTTTAGAATTCGCTATGGACACTACGAGTTCATAGTGTTACCCTTCAAGCTGAACAATGCCCCCACCACTTTCATGTGTCTCATGAATAGTATATTCCATCAATACTTAGATAAATTTGTGTTAATTTTTATTGATGATATATTGATTTATTCCCGCAGCATAGAAGAGCATAAAGAGAATTTAAAAATAGTTCTGGAGACTCTTAGAGAACATCAACTATATGTTAAATACAACAAATGTGATTTCTTTAAGGAGCAAATCCAGTATTTAGGCCACATCATTACCAAGGATGGAATTGTCGTGGACCTAGAAAAGATAAAGACTATAATGGAATGGCTCGTGCCCAAGGATGTGGCAGATATAAGATCATTCATGGGTCTAGCTGGGTATTACAGGAGATTCATTGAGGGATTTGCCAGAGTAGCATACCCCATTACCTCCTTGTAGAAGAAAGGGAAAGCCTTCAAGTGGACAGTAGATTGCCAGAAAAGCTTCGACCAGATTAAACATTTATTAACCACCGCACATATCTTGAGCATTATAGACTCGAATAAAGATTACGTAGTCTGCAAAGATGGTAGCAAGGAAGGGGTGGGTGGCATTTTAATTGAAGAAGGCAGGGTGATTGCATATGAATCTAGGAAAATCAAGGAGTATGAGCAAAAGTATTCCGCTTATGACTTAGAGTTAACTGTTGTCATTCACGCACTAAAAATGTGGTGGCATTATCTAATGGGTAAGAAATTTCTCCTGATGACTAATCACCACAATTTAACTAACTATTTTAATCAACCTACCTTGAATGCCAGGTAGTCCAGATGGATCGACTTTTTAAGTGGTTTTGATTTCGAGATCAAGCATTTGAAGGGAAAAGAGAATCAAGTCGTGGATGTGTTAAGTCGAAAAGTACATTGTATTTATGAAATTTCTTACAGTGAAGTACGGACTACCTTTTACGAGTTGATCAAGGAGGCATTCGGACGAGATCCAAAATATTAGACCTTATGGCAGCAAGCTAAAGTTATGAACAACCACAAACATCAACTGGGATACGAAGTAAACTCAAGGTATGCTAATTTATAAAAGAAGAATATACGTGCCTAACCAAAAAGATATTAAGGACTTAATTCAGAATAAATGTCATAAGAGCCCGTATGCAAGGTCACCCTGGGTATCAAAAGCTGATTACCGTGCTTAGAAAATAATATTTCTGGCCTGGTATGAAGAAGGATGTAGTTGAATATCTAACTCGTTGTCTGGAATGTCAGCAAGTAAAAATAGAGCATCAACACCCAAGCGGGTTATTACAACCCCTACCCATTCCAGAATGGAAGTGGGAGACCAAGCCACCTCGAAAGTCATGGGACGAGAAATTCTAGAGGTCGTTGAGGAATCTCGGCACAATCAAAAGGTATGTTCCAATCTGAACTCCACTTTTATTGCTCTCATTCCTAAAACATCGAAATTGGAAGATCCTTAGGGATTTCGTCCTATTTCCCTATGTAATTTCATATATAAAATCATAACAACTCTTATTGTAAAATGGCTAAAACCGCTCTTGCTGAATATCATATCTCCGAAGCAGACGAGATTTTTTGAGGGAAGGAAAATCTTGGATGGGTTGGTAACTTCTCAAGAAGTAGTCCACTCTATCAAGGAAAAAAAGTTCACATGAATGATGATTAAGTTGGACCTCTCTAAGGCACACGATCGATTAAGCTGGGCGTATCTGAGCAACATCCTCAAAGGCTATGGTTTTACCCAAAGATGGATAAATTGGATCAGTGTTATGATATCCACTCCTGTTATTTGTATTTTGTTGAATGGGACTACTTCCCAAACCTTTAACCCAACTCGAGGTCTGAGACAAGGAGACCCATTAACTCCTTTTTTGTTCATTATTGTTGCCGAAGGTCTGGGAAGATTTATCAAAAATGAAGTCCGCGAATCTAGGATTATAGGCTTGAGGATTTTGGGTAATGATTTAGCCATCACCCATCGACAATTCGTTGACGATATCATGCTCTTTTGTCAAGTCTCGCTTAGGGAAACCCATAGAATAAAAGAGATTCTAAATACCTTCATGGAGGCCTCAGGGACTCAGATAAGCAATGAAAAATCTTGTATTTTATTTTTCAACACCCAGGGAAATGTCAAGACCTACCTAGCTAGGATCACAAGGTTTAGTACTGGAAACCTCCCCTCTAAATACTTAGGTATACCCGTATTGGAAATTTCCCTAAAATTATCATGCTGACAGCAGATCCTACAAAAGCTGCAAGGAAGATTAAGTAACTAGGCTTTTAGATTCGTCAACCTGGCAGGTAGAACTATCCTTCTGAAAGCAGTGCTTCAATCGATACCCATATACCAATTCTCAGGTATGGCTGCCCCTAAAGGGTTGTGCTCTAAAATGGTAGATATTTTCAAAAAATTCTTGTGGAGAGGGGCACAACAGGTCGCAAAATGGGCTCTAATTTCTTGGCAGGGACTAGTAAAAAAAATGGAAGGAGTTCTAGGCCTCAGAAACCCCTATAATCTAAATCAAATGATGGGCACAAAACTATGGTGGATATGGATAGGAGGAGGAAGGGATCTATGGAAACAAATATGGACAAGAAAATATAATATGCCTGAGAGAACTAAGGATATCCTACGGTACAAATCCCCCCCCAAAGGACCAGTAGTATCGAACTTGGCAACCGAAAATAAGGACCTCATAAACCAACATGCTTTATGGGAGATTCGTAATGGAAAAACAACAAGATTTTGGCAGGACTCTTGGCAACAAAGAAAACGACTAGGAAATAAGCAAGACCTCATGGATATATATCAATTTACCAAAGACAACAACATACAATATGTAGATCAATTCTGGAAATAGGACCAAGGAACAAAGAATTAGAGGAGATGGAAGAAAAAGGAGGATGGGTGTGAGGCTATAAAGACAGACTAATGGATAGAGTTCAAAAAAGAAATGAGATCAAGACAAGTAACAATCTAAAATGACCCGGACATTCTGAGATGGAGACAAACCACGAAAGGCACCTTTACCATCAAAGAATCTTATGACCTCCAAGCAGAACAAGCGCAAGATGGACAAGGCCTTCTTTGGAAAAGAATTTGGAAGGGAAGGTGGTGGCCAAAGGTACCTCATTTCCTTTGGCTGATATGCAAAGGACAGATCTTAACCTAGGATCAACTACAGAAAAGGGGACTTCAAGGCTCGTCCTTTTGTTGGTTATGTCAGCAGAACAAAGAGGATATGGAGCACATGCTCAACACTTTCTCATTTGCAGAATAGAAATGGGGTCAGATGCAAGGAGTCTTCGAAAGGATGGATCGATACCACCACAACATAAAGGAAATGGTCCTCTTATGGCGTAACAACATATTCTCAAGCTCAGTACTAAACCGAGCATGGGGATTGGCCTTATGATTAAAGATATGGGCCATATGGAAAGAGAGGAACCATAGAGTTTTTAAAATTAAAACATCGGCTCAAGAATAGGTGTGGGAAGGTATAGTTAGAAACATCAGAGAAACTATTTTAGCATAGTAGTGGAACCAAGAATATTGGCAAGTCCCTCCCCAAGAAGCTTGAATTTTACAAAAACTTAATCTAACAATGGAAATGTTAGCCCCATCTGCTTGTAGAAAAAATAGGCTTGGTGTAATATCCCTGGCTCACTTCACTAGCCCAGGAGAAGGATTCATAAAACTTAACTTTGATGGGGCATTAAAAGCGAACCCAGGAGTAGCAGGCCTTGGTGGCCTCTTCCAAGATAACCAAGCCAACACACGGCTCATATACGCTGACTCGTGTGGGATAGCAAAAATGAGGCAGAATTTGTTGAAGCATGATAAGGACTTCGAATAGTTGTCAAAATGAGATACTGAAATGTAGTGGTGGAAGAAGACTCAAGTCTGGTCATTAAGTTAGGTCTAGGTACTGCCCCGAGGGTCTCAAACCCTTAAACAACGGTCAAGAAAATTTGTTCTTTTTAGTTCAAATAGTTTTGTTGAGATAGTCATTTAAGTTCTGGAGTTTTTTAAAGTATTTCCTTCATGCTTTCGTAGTGTTAAATTCTTGGTATCGCTTTGTTTTCCCAACAAATGCTAACTAGTTTTTATTTATTTCTTATATGTAGAATCTGAATCAAAATATTTCTTTTATTTGGTAAAGATGTTTCAATTCCTTTGCTTAAAGTCTTATACTGCTTACTGTAAATATCTATGTTGTAGCTTACTACTTTTTTCTTTTCCTACTTCACTAAGGATATATTGGTTTTATGATTACAGTCTATAGGGAACTGTCTTGGAATTTCATCTATAATCGTTTAAAGCTTCTTGAAAAGATTTCAAGTCTTTTTATTACTTGTTGGATACATAGTTACCTGAATAGCTAGATTACTAATTTCTATTCTTGTTACCAATCGTTTCTAATTCTGGACCACAAATAAGCTCGGTATTTAAACTACTTACCTATATCTAGTCTTTAAGACTATCATCTTATTGCAGACACAACTATGCTTTCTTGATTTATCCTCCCAACCATGAAACTTGCCTTCAGGTCCAAGCCTCCCCCCTAGCTTTTGCTCTCAGCACAGATGCTTTCTCCCAACTTAATTTGTCACAACATCTATAGCTATTTGGTCTTCACCAGACTTAGCTCTCCAACTATCTGGCCTTTCAACACGGTCCACTTCCCCTTTCTTCCTCTCAGTTCTCTCATGTACTCTTATTACTTCTTGGCAATTCATAAATAGGTAAGTGGTTAGGGTTAGGTAATTACCTTTCCCTAACTTCTTGATATGAAAAGAATTACAAGATTTGTTATCATTCAACATTTGTTTCCATTCATAATTAATCAAATTCTAATACATAATTCAAATGTTTATAATAATAATAAAAATCCAGTCTTTGTTTTTACTGTGGTAAATAAAATAATTACAATTTTCTTGGGACATCACAAATGTTCATAAAAAATACAAGAATTATAAATTTTTAATTTTTATTTATTTATTTATTTTTATTTACTTTATCTTGTTCCAAATTTGTTATAAAATTATGTTACTTCATTTGGATATATGGAAATGTTTTGTTTATGGGTGAGAGTGAGAATGAAAGCTTTTTATATATCTTTCATATTGCATTGCATTATCAATTAACTGAGTAAGCACGTTGACATAATTAAAACTAACCAAATAATATTATTCATTATTATTTTTTATTATAGTATATTTTTGTATTTTTATTTACAGAATATTTTATTTATATTTTAAAAGGGATACATGTCAAATTGAGATTGACCATAGGCCCTCATGTGATTCATTGTTGTTTATAATGCACTTTTAAATGCATAAATTTGAGGGTGACCACTAGCCCTCATGTGATTCATTGTTGTTTATAAAGCATTTTTAAATACATAAATGGATTTCCCACCCTAAAAATCCCGGAATTTTCTATTAATATGAATTGATTACCATCATTTAATAAAACACATTAAAATTAGTAAAAGACCATTAATCAAAATTATATGATCGTAAAAGAAGATTTAATTGAATTCAATAATTGAGATCACTTGAAATTATTTTATCTCTAATTTTGTCTTGTATTACTTCATCTTTAGCTTCTTATTTTTGGTAAATTACTCCTTTTTTTTTACAAATCAAAATCAGCATACATTTATATTCAAACTTATTTAGTGAGTACTACATTGCATACAAAAATGAGTGTTGTATTAAATAAGTACATGTTACTTATTTAATGGGTAAAATAGAGACCTTAAAGTAGAACTCAACATTTATATTGCTTAGATTTTAATCTCTGTGTCAACTATTTGTAATCCTATGATTAATGAATACCACCTATTAAGTAGGTCTCATTAATAAAAATAACTCTTTTACATTGAATATTATTCACTATTATTCTAATAAAATAAATTAAAGAGAAAATAACTTTAACTTCTTAATTCTAATCTATTTGTGATTATTAAATAAAATTAAATACAAAATTAAATAAAACTCATTTTTTTATCTAATAAATAAAATACAATTAAAAATAAAACTTTAATGTTTATAGAATTTTCTAATAAATAAAATACAATTAAAAATAAACCTTTAATATTTAGAGAATTTTATGTTAAGTAATTTGTTCACTTAAAACTTTAATATTTATAGAAATTTATCTGAAGTAATTTGTTCAGCCTTTTACTTGAAAAAAGCAAAATATTTAAGACGCTTACTTTGCAAAGAATTTAGATAGCTATCGGCTGCATTTTCTCACATATCATATACAAAACAAAATCCACCATAATCTATTATGGTAAAGCTGAAGAATTGTTGAGCTAACCCATTTTTTCCAACTCCACCAAGACCAACGAACTTTACCTTGCAAGAATACTCTCATTACCAGGTATTTTTAATTTTTAGTCATGCATTTGGATACCTTGAGAGGTGCTTCCCTAACCTTTTTCCACATTTGTTGGATTCGATCATTAACTAGCTGACTCTAGTTACTGCATAATAATATACACAATAAAATAGCTAATAAGAAATCCCTACAGAAATGAAGTATTATGTACCTCTCTATCCCAGCTACTTGAAATAAAGAACAACAATGAGACTTTGAAACTAAGAATAACAATGACAGGGGAAGGCAACTACCCATAAAAGGCATTCAAGTGGAAACCGGTTATGTCTGCAACAACAGAAAAAAAAACATTCCTCCATTATTTAATAGTAAAACATTTCTCCATTATTTCAATAGTATAACATTTCTCCACTATGAATTGGGAGTCGTATTGTGGTTGAAAATCGAATGCATTTTTCTCTTTGAGAATGCGCAGTGTTCGAACATACACTCCATCTCCACCCCACATCAATCGAAGTCTCCAGGGATTAATATTATAGAAAACCTGAAGAATTGTTGACCACAACTTCCACATGAGAAGTGGATCAATCACCAGCGTGATTCTGAGTTCACCTTCAGAATTTTTGTCTTCCTCGCTAGCTAATCTAACAAGTGCAAAGTGCCTACAAGATGCGTCTTTGCTACGCTTCTGTATTTCAATATTTAGCTAGTCGGGTTAAATAGAAAAAACCACACTCAGATTTGGTGGATTTCCAAGTTCTTTCTTTCCATACCGCAAACCATAGACCTTGAACTAGATTTAATACCCTTAAGTTTTTAACAATGTATTGAACTAGTACTGTGATTTGAATGCGGAAGCGAGGCATCCCTTGAAATCTTCTTGTAACTGTTTCAATATTGGCACTAACCAGATACCACCGGTCGAGTTATTTGAATGTGGAAGAAAGAAGTTCCTGGAAATATCCTCTTAACTCCGATTACAGTATTGTCACTGACCGAATAAGTTCCTGGAAATCTCCTGGCAACTGCGACTCCAGTATTGCGACTAACCTGTTAACACAGATAGAGTGATTTGCATGGGTAAGCAAGAAGTTCCTGGAAATTTTCTCGGAACTGTGGTTCCAACACTGCCTTTGACAAGGGCGAGTATATAAATTCAAACTCCGAAGTTGAATATTTCTGGGCGGGTTTTCAAATTCAGGCAAACGAGACCGGATCTCCAGGCGTTCGGCGTACATTGTATTGTAGAGCATACGCGGCGGTAAATAGGCGGAGGCAGATTAGGTATAGTATGACAACGAACATTATTTATGGGCAGTATCATGTATGCTATGGCCATGAGCCGCGTTCGGTATCGTATGGTCATGGAGCAGTCATCGGAAATAATTTGGTCGCGTTCTTTTTTTGCCGACAAACAGAAGAGAGGGGAGTCCCATGCATAATGATCCGCAGATGCAAAGGTGTACTTCACACTGACCTTGCAGAGAAAAAAGTACTCTTAAAGACTAATAATGGCCCAATAGCATGGGATTTATTGGTTTTCCCTTTTGTTTTCATTTGTTTTATTATGATAAATTATTAATATTTTTTTAGTACTATTCTAGTAGTACCATTTTTTCACCTTTATATCCCGCTCAGCCATTTCTCTTTTCCAATGATTGCGTTCCCCTTTTTGCAAGCCAATCATCGCATCTTTCGTGGCAATAATACTCTCAATATATCTCTTTCATTGTTATTTCATGGATATTGCATTATCGTGGACCCACCACCCAGCGCAATTTTCAGTGAAGTTTGTTGAATTTAGGTGATTTTAATACTATCAATATATCTTTCCCTATTATATGGCAAGCCATATTTCCTATGCTATAGGGTATTTAATGTTCTTAAGTACATCTTCTGCATCTCTCCATAAAAATGAAACACATGGATTCTTGCATGACTACCATGAGCAAGCATGTGACTTGCCCTCGTTTCCAGCTGACGACGTCAGTCTCAGTTAATAACGAGAAATAAGTAATTATTGAAAGCGTGGGTGCAGTTAATAAAAGCTCAAAACGCGTCTGCAGGTAATGGTTTAATAACTGGAACATATTACACTTAATTATTTAGACTTAATTAAAACTCAACACTTGACTTCAGATATGTGATTCGTGGATAAAAGATAAAACAAGGGTGGCTGCTAAGCAGCAAGTCCCTGCATTGAGCTGGAAATCTATTTTTGAGAAACAATACATGAGAAATAGTACAGTCAGTGCAATTTAATGACACCAGCTAATTATATTTGCCACTGGAATTGGTTCCAATGTTATTTACATTAAAACAGTCGATGATCATAAAAACATAGATGGGTAAGTCAATGTTATTTACATTGAAATAGTATTTTTCTCATTGGCGGTATCATTCTACAAGCTCAGTCATCGCTAGAAGCTCTTGTCAGTGATACAAGCTCTACTTAGTGCAGTTATAACTTTGGTTAGTGCAGGAAGAAGCTTTAGTACGTGCCCAGTAGTTTGTGCCCAGCAGTCGATCCAAGAGTCGATGCACTCAATAATAGTTGCTAGTCGATCCACGTGTCGATGCCAGTCATAGCTGGGCTTGGCTACTCGGATACTATACTTCTTCTCTTGCTTTTCGGGCTTAGCTAGCTTCTCTGGCGGCTTCTCAGACAGAAGCGAGAGAGATCCCAACTTGAAGTTGTTATTGTTTTAGAGAACAGCATGGATGTTCAAGGCCGAATCCACCACCTATCTGGAGGGAAAAGCTAGGAATGGCCTTGAGGGATCGGTGCAATGTACGGCCAGATCTCAACCATGAGTATCTTTTTCATGTCGCAACCTATTTTGAACAAGTCAAAAGGGCTTGCACATGGGAGTAGTAAAGCTAGAGCTTATGTTCCTCATAATCTTATCAATCAAAATGAACAACGTGCACATGGCCCTGAGATTAATGGCCAAAATGGAAATGGTTTGAAGTTTGGAAGCGTGAGATCATGACAAACATAAGTCACAAACAATAAAGTTTCGAAACTACCAACATATTAGCTCTGGTAATGAAACAGCGGACCCACACGGCAATACTAGACTTGCTATATATTCGTGTACACCCACATAACATTGCTATAACAATAACGAAAAAATAAAACAAAATTATATACAACACTAAATAAATCCCTTTTTTCAAATGGAGAAGTGACGTTCAAGATTAACATGCATGATATACGTGTCTTGCATACATGCTATTTCTGGTATGCTGCTCCAGTGTTCCTCTCCTAAACGCGACGAGTCGATTGGCACGACGGCTTGCATGGGCTTGCATGTTGAACAAGTGCACCCTCTGGAAATGTTATGTCGACTTTCAAAGCTAGTGGCTTGTTTAGTTGCAGAATGAGCTAAGAATGAGTCTGTTACAGCGCTTGCTACAGACCTGCAAAGATAAAGCCGAGATAATGCCAGATTCAGTGAGATAAATCCATTAACCGCAGAGCCGGTTGGAAGCTCAAAGCGTTTCGTTGGAGTTCCGGCTTCAGGAACTTGGAGTACAGTTCGAAACTTGATGGCTCTCACTATTGGTGTTCATCGTATGAAAGAGAGGAGATATTCTTCAGCACTGCAATGACGCCGAAGCATTTGATTATAATGGCATTCGGAATCATGAATTATAGCTGCTTCTGGCGTTTTTAGGACCTGCATTGGCGTTTGCCAGTGTGCCATACCGTACATGTCAGGGCTGCTTCGAGGCCATCTGTAGAGAGGGATTTAGAAGTGAACATTCGGGCAGGTTTCTGTGCATTTTTAATCCTGTTGTAAAATTGCAGAAAACAAAAAGTACATTAATATTTCTTTACATATCAAGCTCTGATGCTCTCAAAAATCCTGAAGTTATCACAGCATAATTTGCATTTGCGGTGAAATTTAAAGCCTCGATTTTTGTGAAGTATCGGACGAGTTGGCCAGATAATTTTGCTTGAAGGTAAGAATTGTAATCAACTTCTGTTTGTGCGTTACAGATGAAAGACTTTTCTTTTCGAAAATTTGGAACAAGAAATTTATTGAGTGAAATTTGTTAAGTAGGCAAGCCTTTACAATCTGTGACAAGCTTTTTTAAGCTGAAAAACATGAAATAGATATATATATATGCTTTTATTAACCCTTTCCCAGATAAATGCTTCAATCTTTGAAGCTCATCGTTCCATTAAAATATGTGTTTCTCTTTAATTAAGCTATGTCCTTCGATACAAATATATTTTTCCCAACAAAAATTCAAATATTTGATATTCAAAGAGTTTGAAAATATGTAAGAACCTGATACAAACAGATTTCTGTCTGCAGTACACATAGTCATACAGTCATCACAGCGTACATATTGTCGTCTGCTTTTGCATTAATTCATGGTTAAATTGATACTGTGATTTCAAAAAGGATATTTTCAAATTTATTCAGTGCAAACTTGCCATTTTTCTTTGGCCATCACTTCTTTAATGCTATTAAAATCACACAGTGATAGATAGTTTTTGCATGCAATGTCTATAGTTTTCGTAGGTTACCCATGAATTATTCTGTACTTGCGGCTACCTAGAAGAAGCCAAGATAGTCTTCTGAGTATGCCTTTAAATGGTTCTCAGATCTATTTGAGTTTTATCAACACCCAGTTAAAGGTGTTTTCAACATGAGGCTTGTTTGACTTATGCAGATTTCTAACATGAACAGTCCTTAAGTTGGCTTCCTCATTAGAAGTATACAGTGATACTTAATGGTAGATATATTTAAGAGTGTTCTTCTGAGTGTGTGTTGTTTCATTCTCAGCTGGTCGATGTGCATGCAAGAGAGATGTGGCTGAACATTGGGAAGGCTGCTCTCCATCGCCTGTTACAAAGAGGGAGGCTGCCATAACTGGCATAGAAAAATAATAACAGTATGCAACATTCTGCTCAGAGAATTAAGTAAACTGCAACGCATGAAAAGATGGAGCTTTCTGCCACAGCAAATAGTGTTGTAACAAGATGTGCAGAGTAAGAGCAATTTATCATAGCTGCATGTTTCTTTAAGCTGATTTGTAGGCCTCAGGCCAATAGTTTCTGAAAATTGAATTATATGTAGCATTTTTTAGGTTTATACCAAATTAATCAATTACTTGAGCCTGTTGGATGGGAATAAATATTCAGAATCCATTAATTCTTGATATTGATCTCTGTGACAGGGCTCTTTGCACAACAGTAGAAGAATTGTGGCAGCAATTTGTTGTTTCAAAATGCTTTCATCTTCAAGTCTCTATATCAATCAGTTAAGCGATAGGTGGTTTACCTGCTTAACTTTCGATATGTATGCTTTCATAATGCAGGTCAGTAGACGCGTTGGTGGCCTCAATTGCTCCAACAGCCCACAGCATTACAGCCAAAAGGTGGAGCGCTTCATCAAAGTATTAGCAAGGGATTGGACTCCATTATTATGCAGAAGACTCAGGGACTCCAAAGACTCAAGGACTTTGGCTTATGGAAAACTCTCTTATGCAATCTGGCGAAAGGGACAACTGTTCTAGTTTATGGAATGACACCTAGATTGAAGCGGTGGTACGTGGCAGGCGACAGGCGCACTAGACAGAAGCCTTCGCAGATGGACATGCCAAGTCTCTGACCTTGCCGACCTTGCCGTGAAGCTTATGAGCTTAGGGTTAATTCAATTCAGTTGCTATAGGTTTAATTTAATTCAATATAACACATTAGTTTACTCTGCTACGCAAAAATTCCAAATGCCGACGGGAAAAAATAATATAACCTATGTTTTAGCCCCTCCCGCCTCAGGAAGAGGCTAAATAAGACTATCAAATTAATTTTTTTTTTAAAGTTTGGTTATTCATAAGAGTCGCTTGTCATTTGTAATGGTAAGGAGGTGAAATTAATGTTAAATACCATCTTTTCGATTCCTATAGTCCTTGGCCATTGCCAGATGGCAGGGACTAATAAGATAACTAAAGACATTACGT
>APFE031593073.1:41132-73762 GCA_000404065.3 Pinus taeda
ATTAGAAAATTAATAAAATAAAAATAATGACTTAGATATTAGTTAATAACTTATGGGTGGGAAGGATATATTCAAGGGTTATGATAAATAATTTTTGTAAATATTCTATACAGACAAGTAAAAAATTAATAAAATATAAATAATGAAAATATTAGATATTAGTTAATAACTTATGTGGGAAGGATATATCGAAAGGTATAAGTAAAGAAGAAATAGCTTAAAAGTTTTATTTTTTTATTTCATAAAATTATATTAATGAAGTTTGCAGGGGTAAAAATTGTGAGGATAAATTTATTTATAACACATGAGAGAAACAAATGTATTATAATTAATTTAGATTTTATTATTTATGTAAAATGAGAGTTTTTTTATTTGCATAACATAAATTTGAATTTCGCATTTTTGAAAAAAATCAAGTTATATGAATATAAATAGTTCTCTAAATATCATTTTGTTTGTCTAATATTAATTTCTCCTTAAATATCCATTGTTTAAGATTTTTTTATGAAAATAAGATTAATATATAAAAATGGTGGTGTATGGTTTAATCCCATGAAAATAACAGCTAGATTCATAATAATTATTTGAGTAAATAAATATTAGGGGAATTTTGAGATCAACAATAAACCTCAAAACAAAAAAATGTATTAACAAAATAAAATTTAAAAGAACAAATAATATTCAAAATGATAATAGAGTCTTTAGGAAATAAGATTAATATATAAAAAAAAAAAATATATGTTGTATGGTCTAACCCCATGAAAATAGCAACTAAATTTATAATAATTATTTGAGTAAATAAATATTAGGGGAATTTTGAGATCAACAATAAACCTCAAAGAAAAATGTATTAACAAAATGAAATTCAAAAGAACAAATAATATTCAAAATGATAATAGAGTCTTTCAAAAAATAAGATTAATATATACAAATTGTGTTGTATGATTTAATCCCTAAAAATGACAACTAAATTTATAATAATTATTTGAGTAAATAAATATTAGGGGAATTTTAAGATCAACAATGGACCTTAAAACAAAAAAAATGTATTAACAAAATGACTCAAATGGAGTTGGCACTTCTTGGATGCAAAATTCAATTCCTGATCTAGTGTGCCCACTTGATATTTGAGTAAACCAACACTTGATATTTGACTAAAAATACATAAAAATAATATAATAATATAATAATAAATTAAATAATAAATAAAAAATATTCCTTTCATTTATAAATTCATATTTCTTATTTTATTGTTTTAACTATTATTTTGTTATTTTCCTTTAAAAAACCCATTTTAAACCTCTAATTTCTCTTAATAAAAAAATCATGTTAGAGTATCAATAAATAATGATACTTTTAGAAAAATATTGTGATAAACTGAATATGGATGATTACAATTGGATATAGTTTTCATTTCATATTACTTAGCAATCAATAATATGATTCTATATGTATTCTCAAAATAGAATAAAGAGCCACATTTTACAATAATACTAGAAAATGCCAACATAATGACATCTAAAATCCTTTCATAAAGTGTCCTCCCATTTGCTACTAAATTTTTGGATAGAATGAGGTGAATCGAAGAAGTGGTAATGATTGCATTCCAATCCTTTTATGCTCCACCAAGAGCCAAACAAAGAGTGTTTATCCATTTAACATGGCTCACATACTTATTGTATTTACACCAATTTGACATATATTAAGGCATCCTTATTCTTAGGCAATAATTAATTGAATTTTTAACCCATGTGGGTTGTTGTTGTTGTTGTTTCTTTTTTTAATCTATGAAACAATCAAATATTTTAAGCATCAACTTTATTGGGAGAAGAAAAAAAATACAAAATTAATATCCATTTTTTTAATGAGAAGAAGAAATATTTAGAAATACATTCAATGATATTGTTTAGATACGCCTCCATTATCTCTTGATCATAAAATTTAATCAATGTGAGTAGTCATTGTCCTGTCTCAAGTAGAATCCTTCAAAGGTTATTTATGTGTTTTATTTCCTATGTTCCCTTCTAAGGTTATTTATGTGTTTGCTTTCCTATGTTCCAATTATCTAGGGATATAGGCTTATTTGATTTTCTTTCAATTCACAATTATTCATCTTACAATACCATAAACCTAAGGGTATCAAGCATTCTAAAGTTTCTAAAATATCGATCAGTTAATATATTGTTCGTTCGTTTAAATATATATCAGTTATCATATTTATTCTACGACTTTTCTCTAATAATCATCATTAGTTATTGGCCTCCATAGGTTCTTGGTTGTAAGATATTTTCCAAATAAGAAAGAGTTCTTGAACCATGAAGCTCTACTAAACCACCAATATCATCCATTTCCTAATATTTTCTCTTTAAAAAAGCTAAAACAAAAAAAATCCTCATCGTATTACTTATTGACTTTGGAACAAATGCATATAAACATAGCATACAAGAATGCGCCCAAGAAAAACTTTGAATTATCTTTTCTCTCATAACAAAAACTAAAAAATATCCTCATTGTATCAATTATTGTCTTTGAAACAAATGCTAGAAAAATATAGTATACAAGATTGTAGTTAATGTGCAACAGCCATGCATAACACCCATGTACTGATTTTGAACACACTGAAAAGACTTCGCAAAATATATACGCTTTTTTAAACACATTGAAAAGACTTCGCAAAATATATATATGTTTTTCTGAACACACTAAAAAGACTTCGCAGAATATATACGATTTTCTGAACACAGTGAAAAGACTTCGCAGAATATATACGCTTTTCCGAACACAGTGAAAAGACTTTGCAAAATATATACGCTTTTCTGAACACACTAAAAAGACTTCGCAGAATATATATACATTTTTCTAAACACACTAAAAAGACTTCGTTGAATATATACGCTTTCAGTGTGTTCATAATTTGTACATGGGTGTTATGCATGGTTGTTTCATACATACACTAATATGTTTATGGAAGTCGCGTATGTCTTCTAGGGTTTTGCAATATGGCTTGTTGATGACATTTCATCTATTTTGCTATGTTTGTTGTTGTCTGTCAATGATGTCTCTGTGATGAATAGTACATGGTCTAGTATACTTATGAGTGTTTATGCATTGATATGATATGATATGATATGAATTTCTTTGATCTAGTTGCTTTGGCTGACAAAGATTCGGTGATTGATTTGATGATTCATTTGGTTCAATGATTGTGTGATTTGATTCAGTGATTGATTTGATGATTCAGTCAATTCAATGATTGGGTGATTTGATTCAATGATTGTTTTTACAATTGTTACTTGGCTGGAGCTTAATGATAGAAGTGGGTCCAATCTAAAAATATGATGAAAGGTGGCCTACATTTTTGATGTGTTGAGTCAGGTGGAGCTAGTATGAAACATTATGAAACGTGGTAACCAAGAGGTGTTGATGGTTAGAGCCTTCGTTGAGGGAGTCAAAGCTTCCTTCGAGTAGCAGCTGGAGAATTTGTGCAGGGGGTAGGAGCTCCCTTCTGGTAGGAGTCGATAAATGAGAGCAAGGGGTTGGAGCTCCCTTCCAGTGGGTGTTGGAGAATGAGAGAAGGTTGTAGCCTTCTACAGGTGGGTCCCTATATACTGATATGAGTCTACGCCACTATAAGATTGTAATATGTTTTCCTTTGTAATAAAAGAAGAAGACAAAGACGATGACAACGATGGTTTTGTCCCACATTGGGTTTCCACATAAAACCTCAGTGTTCTATGTGTGTTTCTTATGTTTTGTGTTAGCTTCTCTTTACTTCTCATGGTTTCTTCTTAATAAATGAATAATGACATAATGATGTACTAGTTAAAGATGAATATTTGATGGAACATACGAAAAGTTAGTTAATTGAATATACGTGGCTTTACTTCATAGAAGTCACATATATATGTGGTTTGCATAAATGACAGTAGCGTACAAAATGAAGAATATTAAATGAAAAGTTTAAAGTGAGTTTAAAATACTAATTCACCAACCCCCCCTCCCCCTCCCCTCTTAGTATTTTTCCCAACACTAAGAGATCTAAGGGAGGTCAAATTGCTTGGGGAAAGAGGTGCCTTGCTTGTCTTGGGAAGGAAAATTAGAATTTGTATGACAACCATTAAAGTGTGGGCGGTGTGCCTTTAATAGGTAGGTCCACTGAAGAGTCATTGCGCTAAAGAGTCTAGTGAATGTGATTGTTCTGCATGCATGTTAGTTTTTAATGTGTTGGTTGTGCATTCATTGTGATTATTATGTTTATCATGCATAGTAGGTTAGACATGCATTGTGGTGGTCATTATAGCAATTGTTTCATCATGATGTTGTTGGTGTCATTATGTATATTATGCTAATACCAATTGATGTTGCATATAGGATAGCCTCCCATGAAACACACTAAGGTATGATTTGATTATGTTTATATTTGGTTTATCTAACATGGCATGTTTCCAAGTGATAAAAGATTAGATATGACGAGCAGAATGGTGGATTACAATTCATGTGACTCTCCTTACAGATCATCCAAGTAGAAAGGAGATGAGTATTCTCCTGATTTAGTAGATACACTGAGAAGTTTGAAGCAAAAGATCGGAAGTTGCAAGGCAGATAATAACAAGTTGATTGAGCAACAGGAAAGATTTGTCAAAGCTCAGGAAAATCAAGTAGAAGGTAATGCAGTAATCCTTCATATCCTATCAAATTTGCATTGACAAGAACAATTGAGGATCATCCATGGGCAAGAGGAAAGGACTAATGAGGAATATGATATCAAGTCTCAATCATGATACATGTTGGACATGGATGATACATTGATAGGTGGCAGATGGTTAGATACACCTGATAGGATGCATTAGAGGCCCTCCATCAATCCAAATGGTGACACAACACTCCTTGCTACTCCGACAGTGGATGAGATTCCTCAAACCATTTACTATGTCTTTGAGTAAGAAGCCCCATGAGAAGTTCACCCATGTGCTTTTTGTCACCATACTTCTCACCCTACGTCAGTCTCTAGCAAGAAAGAGGAACAAATGAAAACAACTACCCCAAACTCCACCCCTTTCAATGTTAGAAGCCATATGTATATGCAAGCACTTTTGTATATGCATATAGATATGCAAGCAGATATAGAGAAATCCACTTTCATTAATGCGCTTTCATTCCTGCATATGAAACTATCAATATATTTAATCTCTTTTTGATATTTAAGCATAGTTTCATTTCTAAGTTAAGGTCCCACCTACAACGGTCATGTCGGCTCCCAATTTTTATATACACACATATATTAAAGTGCACGTATATGAAAGAAATATTTTGTATATGTGTGAATTTTGTAATTGCACACAAATATAACAACATGCATATCTAACAACCACACACGTATATGCGGAAGCGCATATAGGAAAATATTTATAAAATATTATTGTCATATTTGTTGTTCTCCTAATACTTCAAATTTTTATAGTACTCTATAAATGGGATCTCATGCAAAATGATGCCATGCATGTCTACCACTTGTCATTTGTGAATGATTTAGTTAAATGATGTGTCAAAAACATTAACATATTTTCATAAAATAAAAAAATAAATTCTTTTTCAAAAATTTGAATTTCCTATATGCACTTTCATATAACACTTCAGTTCTAAGGGCTTTAATGGAATCCATATGACCAAGTGTAGACAAGAAATTTAATAGGTATTTCACCTATTCATTTATATTCATATCCAAGCTTAAAATTTTATACACTATATTTCTTTATACTTGAAGTCCCAAATAACCAAATAACCTGTTACGTGCGAAATCAAGACCATTTTTGGAACCTCAACCAAATTATTTTTCTTTTGATGAATTCAAATCATGACTTCAATCTCATGTCCATGCTGCCTACAACCTTAGACAATAGGATTCTTGCATGGCATGATATGGTCCTACTTGAGAAAATTAAAATAAAAAGAAGAAGTCTACCAAACAAGTCCCAGTGCAAGTCCTGAGACTTCAGGAGTTCTCATGTGGAAATTTTGAGAACCCCATCTCCTCCCCCTCCCTTGTTGATCTAAAGATGATCTGAGGTTGTCATTTATGTCAACCCAAGAAGCACCAGGGGCTACCCTGATCTTGCAAGGGAATTTTGACTTGAAAACTTACTCTATTTTGAGTCAAGGATCTTCTAGATAGATTCTACTCATCGAGATGTTTCCGTTGATATATGGCACGCCAAGTAATTCTTCACGGGTTGAGAGATATTCATGTTTGAAGTTAGTAACCCCAGTTAGTGGGCTAAAACCCTATGGGGTTGTGGCATGGCACTTATAATTGGTTTTGGTCATTGAATAGTCATTAATTAATAATTTTTAACCTCCTAAAATCCCTCCAACATTCTCCATAGAAGGCCCTCTCAACTCTATAAAAAGAAATCTCATATATCCTCCAAATAACTGATCGTGGAATTTTCACTATAACTTCATTTCTGCGAAGTCTTAGATTCTGAAATGAAAACCCATTTGATTTGCAATCTTGATGAACGTCATGACTGAATTTCAGATCTTGGTTCACTATAGTTTCAAAGATATGATCTATGGAAGTTAGGGTTTTGCAGGCTCCCGAATTTCATCTCAAAGAAGTGACCTTGGGAAAATCATCATAACTCTCTCTCTGAGAAGTGGATTTGAATTCTATCAAATGTGGAGGATAGTGCATGGAATTTAGTTGTATGTGTATCAATTTCAGAGCCAAAGGAGGAAACAGTGACATGTGCCATGCCGTACAAGTTCGCTCTATTGAACTAGTCCATAATTGGGTCATTGTGATAGATTGGGCATAACTTTGTCTTGAGGAGTCCAATTTAGGTCAGACCTATGACATTGGAAAGAAGACTTAGAGGGCTTCTACACGACCGAAGATCACATGTTGGGGATCTGAAATCGCAGAGATACATCAGATTAAATATCATGCTCCTAGAAGGCAAGAAAAACTAGATCAAGTGTTGTCAAGGGGTGCAAAGAACCAGACTTTCTAAGGTAGTAAAGAGCAAGTTGTAGCAAAATGATGCAGAAGAGGTAAGATACAAGTAAGTATCTTCTGTATATGCATGTTCATATCTTAATTTCATTAGGTTCTTTGTATTCTAATTTGTTGTTTTTGTTTAGCACTGACATATGCTCTACAGGATGAGGTAAGTTTTGCTATTATCATGTCATGGGTATTTCCTTGAAGACTTTTTGCAGGTATTATATATTCATCAAGAGAAGAATCAATGAATAATATAATTTTCTGAAGAATGAGAAAGGGTAGCATGACAAGAGTAGCAATCAAGGTGCAAAACAACGAGAAAGGGTAACATGACAAGAGCAACAATCAAGGTGCAAGAAGTTCACCACATGAAGTCTTCAAGTTGGCAGCACTGCATACAGACATTGTAAAAGTATCATTGTACAGAGTCATTGTAAAGAATCTTTGTAAAAGTTGTACAAGTGTATATTTGCCAAGAGTTGAAGAGGTAGTGTCGGGAGGTCTAGGATCATCATTAGGTGGTTGTATCATAGTTGGGGTTATGGTTTAGTGTGTCTTCTTCTTCTACATCATTCTATATCATTGTAAAGTGTACCATTTTCCCTAGTACGGGAGTCCATTCTTCTTTTATTCTTCTATAGGGTGGTAGGGTGGTGCTAGGCTGGTGCATGAAGTCACCAACAAGTTCAAGGCTGTGAAAACTTCAAGGTGGTAGGGTGGTGGTAGGGTGCGTTGTAGCTCATTGGGTGTTGGGGCATCCGTTCAGTTGACTACTGAAGAATCTCGAGTGTTGGAGCGTCCATCCAGTGGGAGCTGGAGAAGAATGCTTTTCTAGATTCTAGGAAGTTGGAGCTTTCTTTTCAATTGGAGTTGAAGATTAAAGAATTATTAGAAAAACGTTTGGTGGTTTTGACTCAGAGGGGGTTTTCCACCTAAATTTTTTGTGCCTCATGTGTTCTTTTATTCATTGTTGTTACTGCATAAACATTAATGATAATTGAAGATTAACTGATGCTCTAAACAGATTTAAAAGTGTTAATTTCTAAGGAATACTGATTCACCCCCCGTCTTAGTATTTTCCAACATCTCTCTCTTTTTCTCCTCCTCTATCCTCCCTCCCTCTCACCTCTCTCCCTCTCTCTCTTTATCTCCTATCCCATCATCCTCTCTCCAAATCTCTCATTCATTCTTACTATCTATATATCCCCCATCCAACTCCACTACTATCTCCTCCCATATCTTATCCTCCCCCTACCTCTCTCTCTCTCTCTCTCTCTCTCCTCTCCAATTTTACCTTTTTCTCCCTCCCTCTCTCTCGCCTTCTCTCCCTGCCTCCCTAAATACCAAACTCCTCTCTCTTTCTTTCCCTCTTTCTCTATCCCTACCTTTCTCAATCAATCATTCCTTCACAACAACTACCTATTAACTCTATCTTTCCCTCACCCCATATCCTCTCCCTCTCTCTCTTTCTCCTCCTCTCCTCCTCTCTCCTCCCTCCCTCTCACATCTCTCTATTTATCTCTTATCTGATCACCCTCTCTCTCTATACATCTCTCATCTTCTACCTTTATCTCTCTCCATATTTATCTCCCTCCCTCCCTCTGTCTCTCTCCATGTCTCTCTTCTCCCCTATTTATATCCATCTATTTCCCACCTCCATATTTTTATCTCTCTCCCTCTCTCTCTCCCCCCCTCCAACTTTGTTTATCTCCCTTCCGCTCTCTTTCTCACTCTCTCCCTTTATTCCCTCTTTTTCTCTTTCTCATTCTCTCCCCCTTTATCTATTTATCTATCTCTCTCTCCCTCTGCCAATCCTTACTTCACAATAATCCCCCTCCAAGTCAGTCTCTCTCTCTCTCTCTGATCAGGTGCTCATTATTTAGCTCAAAATTCAAATTTCTCATATTGGCTCAAAAATTGTATGGTTGCGTCCATCTCGTCAAGACAATCACAACGCAATTCGTTTCACCGAAAACAGAGTCTGGATGAAGGAGAAAAGGCCTGCTATTCATTTTCCTAAACAACGAAAAAAATTGCAGAATTAGACTGAATGATGACATGGCAGTCCAGTCAGCAAGGCGAATCTTCTTCAGTTTTCACCCAATGGGGCTGTGACAAGTGTCACCTCTAGATTCGCCAGTTTGGTTATGTGAAGGTGAAATTTCTTTAGTAGGCTTAAGGTGGAATTTGATTTTTTTTATTTTAATATTATATATATACTTATATATATATAATTATATATATATAGTAATTTATTTTATATATTTGCTTTAAATTATATATATATATATATATATAATACTCATTCAATATAAATCCACATATTAAAGCCGAACTATACAAAGGTGCAATTAAAATGTCAAATGAGGTTATGGCAAATCCAAATCCAAAATTATATTGTCTTAACTATATAAATAGCGTATATCAAAGTTGTGTTGGCATATTTAATATAGCATGGTTTGAACCCGTTACGTCCCCCTCCTATTTCTTTGCTTTACCAACGAGCCACAAAGAAGTCCATTAAAAGGAGGGTGTGTGAACTTATATTTAAATGTGTGTTTGTTGACTGACGACAGAGAGGAGGGGGCCAACCCCCTCTCCATATGACCACATTTTAAAAACCAAGGGCTAACACCAATCGTTAAGAGCAATTAGCGCTATTTACCCCGTTTAACCTTAATTAACTCGAGTTTAAGATGGTGGCAATTTTAGAGGCCCGCCAAATTAGGCGGAAACTGCCAGTTTTGGCGGACTAATCCCTAGGCTTTATTAATCCCTTTTGTTTTTAATATTGATCCCTTGTGTTTTGTGATCCCTTAGGTTTCTAATATTTTTCTTTTCGGTTTACTGCTTCCTTGGGTTTATAATATTAAATGATGAGTTTTTTTCGTTCTTTAAGTTTATAATATTAATAATTCCTTTGGTTTATCATTTAATCCCTTGGGTTTATTAATCCCATGAGTTTAAAATATTAATTCCTAAGGTTTATTATTCATTTGGGTTTTTAATATTAATTTGTTGGGTTTATTAATTGTTTAGGTTTATTAATCATTTGTTTTTATAATACTAATGCCTTGGGTTTATTGATCTCTTGTATTTATAATATTAATAATCCCTTGGTTTTATAAAACCCCAATATTAAGTGATCCAGATGGCTCCAGACACATGAAGAAGTCCAAGAGGACTCAGGAAGTGTCAAAAATCAAATTGTTTGGATTGTGCTCGAACCAGGTTCATGTTGAATATCTCTTCATCGTGATCATGGTGTTGTGTATGGTTCGTCAAACCGAGTCCGTATGCGAAAGTTAGTTGAAGTCAAAGTTTAGGGTTGACTTGGGTGACTTGACAGGCTTAAGGAGGTAGCAATTTGGACAAAACCCGGCCACCGGATTTTGACCAACCTGGGCCAGATTCCAGGCGAATTTGTGGCTTGTTTATATTGTCTCCTTTGGTCAATTTTACGATTTTTCAAAAATGGGCATAGATCTTTATAAAACAAAAAAAAAATATAATTTTGGGGTGGCGGGCCACCAACCCCGCCACCCCCCATATCCAATGTACAAAAAAACCAAAAAAAAATTAATTATGGGCCAATGGGCCATGACCCCCGCTAGCCCTCCCTCAACCACCGGAACCAACATATTAAATTAGGGGTGGGCGGCCATAACCCCGCCACCCCTGGAGCCCACACAACCATAAAACTACACATGGTGGGGGGTGCGGGCTGTCGACCCTGCCGCCCCTCCACCTCACCCAAGTATTAAGAGCACAGCAAGATATGGGGGGGAGCGGGCCACCGGGATTGACGGACCTGCCTCCCAAAACCAACATGCAATATGATAAAATTAGGAGGTGCGGGATTTGATCCCCCGACCCCTCCTCAACGGACTTTTAACTCAACCAACGCTCCCAAACCACTTTCTTGGTTATTTCGCCCACCAAATTATATTTAAAACTTCATTCATTTGAGCACCCGGAGGAGTCCAGGAGCGGGCACAAATTTCTATGCAATTGGAACCTTGAGCAATGCAGAGAGGGGGTCGGAACCATGATCTGAGCAATTTCTCCAGGGGGCAGATTTTCACTTTGTTAGTTTTCAGCAAATTTTATATGGTTTCAGCATTTCTTGATGCCATGAACTCAACGGTGCTGTCCGTTTCTCCATCAGAGAGTTGCAATTTTCGAGCTTCTTCAATTTTGGAGGTATAAGGTCATCATTTTGACTTTTTATGTACTTTCATTATTTTTCCATCTAATGAAAATAGGGCCTCCCCACTAATTCGAGCAGGGCCCGGAGATGTAGTCCCTCCTGGACGAACTCCGATACCAATTTTGTGTCTTCTATGCGTGACTTGCTATTCTTCTCTTCCTCTTCTTTACGCACTTGTAATTTTCATGGTTAAAATGCAAGCTTAATATGTAATTCTTTAATGCATCATAAGGAAAAGATTTTTTGGGATCAAGTGGTATCAGAGAGGTCCTTGTAGATGTGAATTGCATGTTTGTATCTTAACAAGAAACAGGCTCTGAAGAGGTGAAGGGAAACTAAAGTCTTTCGATCCCAAAGCAGGACATGCATGTCAAAGGAGAAACATGGGTGAGGAGAATGATGCTTGATATGAAGAGGAGGTAAACTTCCACAATATTTTCTACATGATGGCTGATCATGTTGAGAAGATGTTCTCAAGACTTGAAAAACTTTAGAGTGCAGGGGAAAAAGTTCCAGAAGGACAAGGTTCAGTGCACGGAGATGATGGAGGAGATCCACCTCCTTCCCCTTCCACGAGTGAAAGTTCTTCTTCCTCTTATCACCATCATCATAGAAATTCAAGGGGTGCATCTAAGAAACCTTTCTTTAAATTAGATGTCAAATTTCCCATGTATAACAGTGAAATTAATGCAGAAAAGCTTAATGAATCGATTAGGCAGATTGAAATCTACTACAAGATTTAGCAAATCACAGAGGACGAGGCAAATATTCAGTTGGCCTCTCTTCGATTGAGTGGCATCGCTCTCGTCTGGTGGGAGAGCAAATTGCAAAGCAGTATGAGTATGGGTAATCTTCTTTCTTCATGGCCTAGTTTCATTTCTGCATTAAAAGAACAATTTTACCCCTTGGGTTATAAACAAAAAGCCTTATGGATTGGCAATACTTAAGGCAAGGTAGAGGTCAAGATGTTCAAAGCTTTACCGAGGAGTTTAGAAAACAAGCACTTGACTCACCTGAAGTAGTAACTAAGTATATTGGATCATTACATAGTTACATTAGACATTCATTATTATTGTTTGAACCTACTATCATTGACTCAGCCAGTGTAAAGGCCACTCATCTGGAAAACAGGGGAACACATGAACGGGATGACCACCTAAAGAGAACTACATTAATGACGAAGAAAATTACTGGAAGTTACACCCTGAGCTGAGACCTGAAAGGAATGACAGAAAGGGGAAGCAGAAGGTCGTCACCACCGTGTAGCAAAACCAAGATTCTGAGTCAGAGGAAGATGAGAAGGTTACAACTGCGGGATTTGCATGAGGTAGGCCCATTGACTTGGGGTCCAATTCCAGCAATTAAATGATGTTTGCAGCCCTTGGGATCACAACAGAAGGAACCATAGATTTGGGGTCTGATTTCGGCAATGAGTCAAGGGTTTCAATAGACATAACGAAAAGGGAACTTCCCACAGCAGGACTCCAAGAACTTGAGTAGATCAACCACCGCATCCAAGCGGAGAATGTTGAGCTAAGGGGGTTTCTACAAGAGGCAAGGGAAGAAAAACAAAGATTACTACGCCAGATGCAAGCCAAGGATGAGGCCTTGGAAAAGCTGCAACATCTCTATCCGGAGGTAAAAAAATGATTCTCTGATTTCATATGATTTTCATGATGATGAATTCGCTGTTTTTAAAAAAAATACTACAGGGATTGGATCCAAACTATTGAAGAAAATGGGGTATCAGGGAAAGGGCATCAGCATCAAAGGCCAAGGCATCGTAAACCCCATCAAAGTCAAGGAAATGTCGTGTCGTGCAAGACTCAGATACGCCAGAAAGGAAATGGGAGAAAGCTCCAATATAGCTAGTAACCAGCCAACGACAGATGATGAAACTCCTTCCTCACACTCCAGCGATAGTGAGGGATCCATGAACACTTATCAGAGGAACACTAGGGGGAAGCGCCCCAAGGTAGCCCAAAAGTTTGGAGGAAAAAGAATCATTGTAGTCCTTGCAACAAAGAGGGACACCAACAAACCACGTGTTCGATGCTCCATGCTCCGGAAACATCATCAGAGGAGCCGAAAGGTGAACATGTTCAACAAATGAATCCACCCCATTCACGGTGGTCTACTTTATTAAGTTGGTTTTTTTAGAGGAAGTAGCTTGTTATGGCCACCATTGTAAATCATACGCTGCAAGTAAATGTAAAACTAATGATGTGTTTCCTATCACTTCAAAACGCAAAGATGATATCTTGGCCTTTCTTTATTAGTAGTTGAGGTATTGATTACTTTTTATGTAATCCTTGGCCAAGGAGTGTGTACTATAAACTCTTGGCAAGAAAGGGTTGTTAAGTCATGTGTGGTGTGCATGATTGCAAAGAATGTACCAGTTTCGTGTGCAGGTGATTGAAAGAGTGGATTGAAAAGGACACAAACAATGTACTAAGTGTAAATGCTTTTGGGGTCCAAAAGCTCCTCAATGGGGAGGATTAATCCAGGTGGCTCCAGACACGTGCAAGAGTCCAAGAGGACTCAGGAAGGGTCAAAAGTCAAAGTGTTTGGATTGTGCTCGAACCAGGTTCATGTTGAAGATCTCGTCGTCGTGATTGCGGTGGTGTGAAGGGTTCATCAAACCGAGTCTATATGCGAAAGTTAGGAGAAGTCAAAGTTCAGGGTTGACTTGGGTGACTGGACAAGCTTAAGGAGGCAGCAATTTGGACAAAACCCGACCACAAGATTCCAGGAGAATTTGTGGCCTATGTAAATTGTCTCCTTCAGTCAATTTTCTAATTTTTCAAAAAATGGCCATAGACCTTTATAAAACAAAAAAATATATAATCATGGTGTGGTGGGCCACCAACCCTGTGTTGAAAATAGCAACAAGAAATGCTAAAAATAGAAGTGCTAAAAATAGCACTGCTATAAATAGCAGTTCGGGTACCAGTGTTGGACTTAGCAACAAGGAATGAAAAATGGAAGTGCTAAAAATAGCTTTGCTATAAATAGCATTTCGGGATGGATTCCAATTTTAGTCAGTCCCTGGACTAAAATTGAGAAGTAAAATTCGAATTGATCATGCAGCTGTTTGAAAATATTAATAATTCACCATGAGTTAATTAGTTGTGGAAATCAAATGAATTCTATGTGAGGAATGCAACAGTTTCTCCATTGAATTGAGGAATTTATCCATCAGTTAAAGAGATAAGGATGAGTTGTAATTAGTTGGCTCAGTTAACTGAGTCAAGTCCAGTTAGATTAATTCAAACAGTTTGTTGAAGTAATTGTGAATTCAGTTAGTTAATGCTTGCATGCATGTAACTGCTGCTCTCCAGATAACTAAATATTCTCTCATAAATAACTCATGCATGTCAGTTCAGTCAGAGACCTAGTCGAGATAAGAGGAAGGGACAATGTACTATCAGTTGGAGGATTTTTCCTATAAAGGAAACTCATCCATGCAGAAGGAATTATCTCCTTCAGGCTTGTGCAGTTATTTTTGTGCCAAGTGAGCAATGTGAGGTGGGAATTCACACAAGTGGAAGCACTAGACCCCAGGAGAAACTGCGTAAGAAAATACGAGGCTTGGAGGGCAGAGGAGAAGGTTTGTGAGAAGCCTTTGACTGTCTATGAGCAGCAGACGGATTGTACTAAGAGCTGGATAGCTTCCGAGCTAAGGCTTTGTGTAATCCAGACATTATTTCCACTTGTATGATATTACAGAGATCGGGGTTTTAGGTTGAGGCTTTCCCCATAGTATTCTTTTGTGTTTATGTGTGATTGCTTTCTCATTCTCAGTTATATGTGTTCTATTGATCTTGCTCATATTCGATTAAGCTTCTGCAAAGTTTGTTGTAGAAGTAGATCTTGTATTTTTCTTTAGTATATTGCATAATTTGTTGATATACAGTGGGAATTTCTACACCCTGACACCCCCCATATCCAATATACAAAAAAACCAAAAAAAAAAAAATTAATTATGGGCTGACGGGCCATGACCCCCGTCGACCCTGCCTCAACCATCGGAACCAACATATTAAATTAGGAGTGGGCGGCCTTGACCCCGCCACCCCCGGAGCCCACACAACCATAAAACTACACATGGTGGGGGGTGCAGGCTATCAACCTCGTTGCCCCTCCACCTCACCCAAGTTTTAAGAGCGCAGCGGGATATGGGGGGAGCGGGCCACCGAGACCAACAGACCTGCCTCCCAAAACCAACATGCAATATGGTAAAATTAGGAGGGGCGGGATTCAATCCCTCAACCCCTCCTTAATGGATTTTTAACTCAACCAATGCGCCCAAACCACTTTCTTGGTTATTTCGCCCACCAAATTATATTTAAACCTTCATTCATTTGAGCTCCCGGAGGAGGCTAGGAGCGGGCACGGATTTCTATGCAGGTGGAACCCTGAGCAATGCAGAGAGGGGGGCGGAACCATGATCTGAGCAATTTCTCCAAGGGGCCAAATTTTCACTTTGTTAGTTTTCAACAAATTTTATATGGTTTTAGCATTTCTCGACACCACGAACTTAACGGTGCTGTCTGTTTCTCCATTAGAGATCTGCAATTTTCAGGCTTCTTCAATTTTGGAGGTATAAGGTCGTCATTTTGACTTTTGATGTACTTTCGTTATTTTGCCATCTAATGAAAACAAGGCCTCCCCACTAATTTGAGCAGGGCCCGGAGACGTAGTCCCTCCTAGAAGAACTTCGATATCAATTATGTGTCTTCTATGCATAACTTGTTATTCTTCTCTTCCTCTTCTTTATGCACTTGTAATTTTCATGGTTAAAATGCAAGCTTAATATGTAATTCTTTAATGCATCATAAGGAAAAGATTTTTTGGGATCATTAAGGGTCAAATATTAGTCGAACTATTTATGATTATGTCAATATCACAATAGATTAACCTAATACGGAAATCAACCATGGCCAACCATGGTCAAACATGTTTATTTTAGGGTTTATAATAGTCATGTTAGGGTTAATAAAGATTGGGTTTATAATTTCTATCCCTTAGGTTTATTATTCCCTTGGGTTTATAATATCAATCCCTTGGGTTTATTGATCTAAGGGTTCATATTCCTAGGGTTTAATATTATTCAACAATGGTCAATCATAATCAACCATGTTCAACCATGGTCCAACGTTGCATTGTGATAAGGATAGTCTCAATATGAAAATCAACTATGCTCAACCATGTTTATTTTAGTATTTTTAATATTTATCTTTGGGGTTTTATACCTTGGTTTTATAATATTAGTCCCTTGAGTTTCATATTATTCCCTTGGGTTCATAATTTCTTGGGGTTTTAGTATTAATCCCTTGGTTTATTATTCCTTTGGGTTTATAATATCAATCCCTTGGGTTTATTATTCCCTTAGGTTTATAATATCAATCATGGTCAACCATTATGAACCATAGCCAACCATGGTCAACCATGGTTAAATGTCGCATTGTGACAATGATTGTCTCACCATGAAAATAAACCATGTTTATTATAGTGTTTTTAATATTTATATTAGGGTTTACCAATTTTGGGTTTATAATATTAGTCCATTGGGTTTAATATTATTCCCTTTGGTTCATAATCCCTTTGGGTTTTTGTATTAATCCCTTGGGTTCATAAAATCAATCCCTTGGGTTTATAATATCAATAATGCTCAACCATGGTCAATCATGGTCGGATCTCGCATTATGACAAAAATTGTCTCCATATAAAATCATGGACCATCATGGCCAACCATGGTCAACCATGGTTGATAATGGTTAACCATGTTTTATAGAATGAAACATGGTCAACCATGGTTAACCATGGTCAAACATGTTCAAATGTCACAATGTGACAAAGATTGTGTTGATATGAAAATCAATCATGATGAACCATGGTCCAATGTCGCATTGTGACAAAAATTGTCTTGATATGAAAATCAACCATGGTCAACCATGGTCCAACATGACATTGTGTTAAGGATTGTCTCAATATGAAAATCAACCATGGTCAATCATGTTTATTTTAGTGTTTATAATTTTTTATCTTAGGCCTGCTTATATACATTGGTTTTATAATATTAGTCCCCTCGATTTAATATTATTCTCTCAGGTTCATAATCCCTTAGGGTTTTAGTATTAATCCCTTGGGTTTATTATTCCCTTGAGTTTATAATATCAATCCAATGGGTTTATAATATTAATCATGGTCAACCATGGTTAATCATAGTCGACCATGTTCAACCATGGTCAACCATGGTTCAATGTTGCGTTTTGACAAATATTTTCTCGATCTGAAAATCAATCATGGTCAACCATGGTCCAACGTTGCATTGTGAAAACGATTCTCTATATGGAAATCAACCATGGTCAACCATGTTTATTTTAGTGTTGATAATATTCATGTTAGGGTTTATATACCTTGGGTTTATAATTTTTATCTCTTAGGTTTATTATTCCCTTGGGTTTATAATATCAATAACTTGGGTTTATTGATCTAAGATTTCATATTCCTAGGGTTTAATATTATCTAACAATGACCAACCATAATCATCCATGTTCAACCATGGTCCAATGTCGCATTGTGACAAGGATTCTCTTGATTTTAAAATCAATCGTGCTCAACCATGTTTATTTTAGTATTTTTAATAATTACCTTTGGGCTTTTATACCTTGGGTTTATAATATTAGTCCCCTGGGTTTAATATTATATTATTCCCTTGGGTTCATAATCCCTTAGGGTTTTAGTATTAATCCCTTGGGTTTATTATTCCTTTGAGTTTATAATATCAATCCATTAGGCTTATTATTCCCTTAGGTTTATAATATCAATCATGGTCAACCATTGTCAACCATGGTCAATCATGGGGTCTTAGTATTAATCCCTTGGGTTTATTTTTCCCTTGGGTTCATAATATCAATCCCTTGGGTTTATAATATCAATCATGGTCAACCATAACCAACCATAGTCAATCATGGTTGAATGTCGCATTGTGACAGAAATCGCCTCCATATAAAAATCATGGACAATCATGGTCAACCATGGTTAGCCATGGTTGATCATGGTCAACCATGTTTTATAGAATCAAACATGGTCAACCATAGTCAATGGTCGTCAACCATGGTCAAACGTCGCATTGTGATGAAGATTATGTCGATATGAAAATAAGCCATGATCAACCATGGTCCAATGTCACATTGTGACAAACATCGTCTCGATATGAAATTCAACCATGGTCAACCATGGTCCAACATGGCATTGTGATATGGATTGTCTTAATATGAAAATGAGTCACGGTTAACCATGTTTATTTTAGTGTTTATATTATTTATCTTAGGGTTAATATACGCCGGGTTTATAATACTAGTCACTTGGGTTTAATATTATTCCCTCAGGTTCATAATCCCTCGGGGTTTTAGTACTAACCCCTTGGGTTTAAAATATCAATCCCTTGGGTATAATATTAATAATGGTCAAGCATGGTCAATCATAGCTAACCATGTTCAACCATGTTCAAACCATATGGATATGGAAATCAACCATGGTTCAACGTCGTGTTCTGACAAAGATTGTCTCAATATGAAAATAAATCATGGTCAACCATGGTCCAACATTGCATTGTGATAAATGTTGTCTCTATATGGAAATCAACCATGGTCAACCATGTTTATTTTAGGGTTTATAATATTTATGTTAGGGTTTATACACGTTGGTTTTACATTTTTTTATCCCTTTGGTTTAATATTCGCTTTTGTTTATAATATTAGTACATTGGGGTTTTTTATCTAAGGGTTCATATTCCTAGAGTTTAATATTATTCCCTTGAGTTTATAGTTCTTGGGTTTTTAGTATTAATCCCAATGGATTGTTATTCATTTGGGTCAAACATGGTGAATCATAGCCAACCATGGTCAATTGTCGCTTTGTGACAAAGATTGTCTAAATATGAAAATCAACCATGACCAACCACGGTCAATCATAGTCCAACATCACAATGTGACAATAAATTAATTATTATTATCTAAAAAATGAATTCATTATATTATTTTATTTAATTATTTAATATTAATATTAATATAATTTTAATTAAAAAATATTATTATTGTTTTAACAATAAATAATTAATTAACTATTAACTATTAATTATTATTAGTAAATTATTATTATCAATAGTTACACACCAAAAAAAAAGAGGGCTCTAAAGCAAGAATGGCTACGGTTTACATGGGAGCCGCCGTCACAATGTGCTGCGAAGAGGCAGAGTTAACAAAGAATCCCTGGAGGTTGAACGCCGGTCCAATCGAACTGTATTCGCTGCGCTGGATCGGGTATTGCAGAGAACAAGAACACAAATCCCCTGCAACAAAACGAGCTTCGGATGAAGAACGGACGGCTCACAGGTCATGGTCTTTTTCTCATTTACTGATTAAGGGTTATTTTCACGGTAAAACTCTTGCCTTCACTGTAACAGGTCGCGGCCAGGATGAAATAGACCGCCAATGTTCAGATCCGCTTTTGATAGCGCAAACTCACCTGGATCCGCACCCCCTGAGTGCGATTAAGGGTAGGTATGGAGCGCTGTGGCCGGAGTTTCGCCAATGTTCAAATCTGCTAATGATAACGCAAACCCACCTTGATCCGCATCCACTGAACGCGTTTAAGGGTAGTGGAGAGGAGTGGACAGAGTTGGCCGCGCGAACAAGGGCCTGGCTGGTGACAGCTATGCGAGCAGAAGCCACAAAGAATACTGGCTCATTTCCAGTTGGGAGAAACAGAAGCGACCCAGATCCGATGTCAGAGAGCCCTGGGGAGGAAAAAGCACGAACCACCGATCCTGAATCAAATAAGACACGCCCAGAATCCAAGGTACTTGAATCTAAAGAATGGATGAGAAGAGGTGGATGAGCGACAGATCTGGAGAACAACCAAGGGAAACAGGGCTTGAATAAGGTCGAGCCAACAGATCCGATACAAATATTTATCAGATCTGTAGAAGGCAAGCACTGTTGTGCACAAATCAAGGAGGGAATGGATGTCCAGGAGTTAAAAAGACAGATCCAGACCAAATTGGGAATTCCGGCAGCACTCCAAAGCCTCTTATACTCAGGGATCTGCATGCAGGGCCAACACACGCTCCAGCATTACGGAGTGGTCAAAGATTCAACCATCATCCTCAACCTCAGACTCCGAGGCGGATGCAAGGGAACCAGCTCAAAAAATACAGGCTCTTTCCGCAATGCAGCCAAAGGGAAAGAACCAATGCAACACAGAACATCATCCACACCAGAGCTTCCAGGACCATACATTGTGGAACAGACGTCAGAAGCACCTATGCTAACTATATCACTGCCAGAGGTAATAGATCTACACTCAGATCTAACTCATAATGCTGTCATATGCAGATTTAACGGTTATTGGCCCAAAGCCGATGCACTACACCAATGGATCTACACATCATGGACACCCAGCTGCGAAATATATCTCTGCCCAAAGGGTTTCTTCATAGTCAGATTTAACACAGAGCTGGAACGAGACAATACCATTAACCAGGGGCCCTGGTTCTGGGGCAATGCTGGGCTCTTTCTCACTCCCTGGTTCCCAGATTTTGATGCCAATACCATGGTAGTATCGACAATGCCAGTTTGGGTAAGGCTGCACAACCTACCACTCCATTTCTGGCATCGGAAAGCTTTAACAACCATTGGAAACTCCTTAGGAAAACATCTCAAAATAGATGAGGACAGAGCAAGCCGGGGAATTTTCACATATGCTAGAATATGTGTAGAAGTGGACCTAAGTCAAGGACTCCCAGATCACATTACATTGAATTTCAACAATTCACTGTGGACGCAACAATTAGATTACGAAAACACGGCTTTCAGATGCCGCAGTTGCTTGCAGACAGGACACCTATAGTATGCATGTCCACAGACTTGTAAGGAGCCTAAGGGGAATAAGAAAAAGCCAAAAGGTTGGCAGCACACTGAACCACTAGAAGAGGAGGCATTAAACACGGAACCCACAGATATATACAGGAAACAGAACCACGTGCAGGAAGAGAACACCGTAGGGACCAAACTTGAACCAAACAGGATGGTGAGGCAGCAAGAACAACAGCTCGAAATAAGCGGTGCCAAGCGTGCATATAGTATCGAAGGATCGGACTCGGACAAAGAACAACCTGGGCATATAGAGGAAAACCAACTTACAATAATTGTCCCCACTACCAACACTGGAGGTTGGCGAAAAGTGGAGAAGAAAAAAGGAAGGAAAATATAGGTCGATAGACATCTAAAATTTTTTGCTGCATTCCTTTCTAGTCTTATACTATTATGTGTTTCTTATTTCTGTTATGCTGCCTGTCTTTACAGGATCAGCCATTTGCATATGCCTCTGGCATCTACAAAATGTAATTTTATCAATATGATAAAATTACGATTTTTTCCTAGGGGAAAAAAAAGTAAAATTATTATTTTTAATATTATTATAAACTTATAATAAAATAAAATATATTTTTTAATTTTTGTAAAGCAATATAAAAATTAATTTCTTTTAATAAATAAATAATTATTTATTTACATTTTATAAAAAATAAATAAGTCTTCTTCTTCTTATTATTATTATGGTTTGGTGTCATAGATAGAAATGAAGTCTTATAGGTATATAATCACATTTAACTAAAAAATTATTGTTTTTATTAAATAATATGTATTAAGATTTTATTGTTTATTATTATCAGTTAATATTATATTATATTTAAATTACATATATAATTTAAAATTAAATAATATTAAATATATTATACAATAACTTAATATTATTTTAATATAATAAATTGTGGAGCCTGTCTTAAAAGGGTTAGGGTTTTTTCTGCAGCCGATTGCCATGACTGCACCCTACCCACCCTACTTACCCTAGCTGTTGTCATACGCTTCCCTCCGGCTGCATCAACCACGGCGATTCCCGTATCCCGTCGAGGCCTTCCGTAGTAGCGCAGCTAAACCATCCTCCCCGATTACCGCATACTCATCGATTTCCGACACTCACAACGCGACAACAGTTACGATGGTCCTGGAGGCAGCTAGCGGAGAACATCTCGAAACAGGTATGGAGCTTGACCTAGTAGACTATTCGAAGGACCCGTTGGAGAATGTCAATATTTGGCAAACCCCTCGCTCCACCGCAGATGAACTCCTACCCTTCTACTGTGATCTGTCGGCTACCATTGCAGGTCTACCTTCGATCTCGGGACCTTGCTGCTCCATAGTGACATTCTCGGAGCCTCCTCCGATCTGGCCATTTCCTCCCTCATCGCCACAGTCACCCTCGGCTGCAACTTTCGTATCTACTAGCCTCCACCCTAACCCTGAGGCTGCAAGCTCACAAATCCCCCTCTCATCCCACCCAGTTGGATCTTCAAGTAACCCCTCGAGACACTCCAACCTAGGGCAACGAAACCCACAAGCTATTGTACCTGAGGCGCCTCCATCGGGTAGCTATGCGGCAGTTCCCCCACTTTTGGAACCAATTCCAGCGGCTGACCATCCCTGCCCTAATAACCCTGCTACAAATCCTAACCAGCCGGAGGATTGTTTAGACGCTCTTGTAGAACCGACGTGACCGGGCAAAAAGAGGAAGTGCTTCAAATCCAGAGGCGAAGACGTGTTTCTTAGACTCAGGGAGGATATACAGCAGGGTGACACCATGGACACGGTGGACCAGGTGTTGGTTGGAACGATTCGCAGCCGAAGCTACACAGCGGCTAGGCTAAAGCTGTGGACCTCTGAGGTATGGGGGCAGCACCTGGTGGATCTCCCAACTGTACAAACCTTTTTTAGGGGCTGGTTTGCTCTGCGCTTTTCCAGAGACGAGCACACAAATTGGGTCCTGCCATCCTTCTGGCATTTCGAGCATGCTCTAGTTCTTCTCCGACGTTAGAACCCTCTTTTTGATTTGGAAAAAGAACAGATATGAGTCGGGCCTATTTGGGTTCGGCTACCTGGACTACCCCTTCAATTTTGGTTGGAGGATATATTCCAGTGCATTAGCAACACTCTGGGAACCTATCTCGAACATGATAGATCATATCTGGCTTCCGGTATGATGGCATATGCCAGGATTCTTGTTCATCTGGATACTTGGGGCGACCTTCAGGAGCATATCACCTTACAGTGGAAAACCTTTTCCCAAAAGCAAATCCTAGATTACGAAGGTGTCCCTTTTCACTACAGACGTTGCCACAAAGTGGGACACTTGTTCAAAGACTACCCTCTGAATAAGAAGGCGAGGGAGGGAGCTAATGGGAAGGAAACACCGTAGAAAAACTCACAAGCACAGGGTAGCCCTCTAGTGGCGGAAGAGGCAGAAAATTTGACTCATTCAGAAGCAGTACCCGCACCTACAAAGGAGACCAGAAAGAAGCGGGGAAAGGCACCCATCGGCGCACCCTCTCCTCCTATAACCAGAGCAAGGGCGGCTGCTGAGGCTGCATTCTCTATGGATATGTCGAATACAAACTCCTCCTCCGTTTAATCCATTGTTTCTCCGCACTGCATTGATACAAGTTTTGTTCAGTCCCTTGCTCACACCTTCAACCCTCCCATACCTGCAGATTTCCCTATCAAGCCCTCCTCCCCTACCATCTCCTGCACTCAGCCATCCTTTCCTGATGAACCTCTCCCCAAATACCTTAATCATGCTCCACCCCTCATTCCAGCCCTCCATCCTTCAGATACCCCACTTGATCTCGGCTTCGATTATAGGCCCCTAACACCCTGGGTATCGGCCTGATTACCTCTCCCCCTCCACTAAAGATGACTAGAGGCAGACCCTCCTCCCTATCCAAAGCTAAGCTACAAGCTGGGGAAGAGATTTCTGCGGGCAAGAAACACTCCATCGATTGGGTACTTAGAGCAGTGAATACCCGTGAGCTTCCTCCTCCATGAAATTTCTCTACTTCAATTGTAGAGGGTTGGCTAGCCCTGACAAAAAACTAGCCATGAGAAGATTTCTCTCAGTTGAACCCTTTGATTGTTGGGTGTGGAGCCTGATTATCTTCTGTATTCAAAGGTATTGCTACATTGGACCCCAGTTCGAAATGGGGCAGCAACGCCGCCCATAAAATATTCGCTGCAGGGGGGTCCAAGGGGGGTGACTGCGACCTTTTGGGAGCCCCCACCCCCCAGTGGGGGGATCAGGGGCAATGCCCCTGAAGCTAAGAATAGATGTAAAATTGCCTTGTAAAATGTTGTAATTTCATAGTCAATCTAGGCTGTTCAGTAGGTGAAGATCTGATGGTAGAAATTATGTTTAATTTAGGCTTTTTTGCCCTAGAGGGCAACCCCTTGCTATATATGAGGGAATTGTATTGCGTAGATCTGTATTCTGAATGAGGAAGAGAGAGGAGATTGAGAGCGAAGAGGGAATTACAATGGATATGCTGTAGGTTGTATCTCTTCAGTTTGCTGGATAATATAAATCGAAGGACTGGCTGTTTCTCTATGGACGTAGCCCAAACTGGGTGAACCACGTATATCTGTGTCTCTCTTGTTTTATGCATTTTCTGTGTTTATATTTCTGAAATATTTTATATGTTCCATTGCTCTATAATATATAATTTTCTAACATTGATATCCTATTTCTTCAAGAAACCCTAGGCCATGGTTGTGTCATTACCCACCTCCTTGAATCATGGCTACCTGGTTGGACATTTTACACCCTAGATGCAACAGGGCATTCTGGGGGTCTCGCTTTGGGTGTAAACAACCGATCTATCAGAATCTATAATACTTGGAGGAGCTCGGGTCACCTAGGAGTTGACATATACTCCTCAGAGCTCGATTCTAAGCTTAGGGTTATCAATATATATGGCTCGGCCTATCACAATTGGGAAGGATTTTGGAGCAGACTTTTAGACTCACACATCCTTTAAAAGGACAAGCTCGTTTTGGGGGGGGGGGGCCCTAAATTTCTCCATTGGATTTGCGGAATCATGGGGGCACAATGCACAAAGAGATAACCTCTCATATTTTTTCGAGACCATTCTGGAGGATCATAATCTCATACATATCCCCTCCTCAAAAATCCTACCTACTTGGAGAAATAACAGATTAGGGGTGGACAATCTCTCTATAAGACTAGATAGATTCCTCATCAAGGAGAAACTACTAAACTTGGGGCAAGGATATAGACAGTGGATGGGCTCAGGGGGAATATCGGACCATAGGCCGATCTATTTGGAAATCAGAGGGGGTATGAACAATCCAAAAGGTCCCTTCAAATTTAATGCTGCATGGCTGAGAGATGCTGATTATATCCGTCTAGTACTTGATTTCTGGAGGGCTCATCCCCCTGCGGCAGAAAGGACTATCTCGGAAGGATTTACAAAAAACCTAAAAGAACTAAAAAACCTCTCCAAAAAATGGGCTCATAAGAAGAGAACACAGGAAGATCATATACTCGAATTGATTGAAGAAGCCATAGAGGATTATGAGAATGAATATGGGGGGATCTTCTCTTCCCCTGATCACAAAGAGAAAATAGCCTCTCTTCTGGCTAAGAGAAACCAGATTCTTAAGGACAGGGAGGAGAGCTAGAGATTGAGAAGCAGAGCCATTTGGCTCAAAGAAGGAGATGATAACACCAAGTTCTATCACAAATTTGTGAATGGGCGCAAAGCTATAAATACTATTTGGCAGCTAGCAGATGAACAAGGAGAACCTGTGAACACCTTCCCCCGACTAGCATTTATGGCCACTACCCACTTTAGGAACATCTATAAGGCTCCCCCAAATGCCACCCTGGATGAAATCATGAGGACTGCTCAACTATTTCCAAGGTTTGTTGAACAAGAAGAAGGCTTGGAATTGACAAAGGAAGTCTCCTTGGGAGAACTGGAAAACACCCTTAAATGGTTTAAGCGAGACAAAAGCCCTGGCCCGAATGGCTGGAATGTGGAATTCTACCTGGCTTTCTTTGATACCCTGGGCGGGGACCTTCTACATGTTATAGAAGAATGCAGATCCTCTGGAAGAATGTATGAGGTGGTCATAACTACTAAAGAAATTCTACATTCTATTAAGACCCAGAAGCTCAAAGGTATGGTCCTAAAAGTTGACCTCTTAAAAGCCTTTGACAAAGTTAATTGGCTATTAATTAGAATGATATTAACACACTTGGGTTTTCCATATGAATTCATAAGATGGATTATGTGTTGTATCACTAACGTAACATTCAGTGTTCTTATAAATGGTGTGGCCTCTCCTTTCTTCCACTCTGAAAGAGGTCTCAAGCAAGGATGCCCACTGTCCCCGCTTCTCTTCCTACTCATCATGGAAGGACTCAGTTGTATAATAAAGGAGGAACACTGATGAGGCAGACTTAGGGGGATCTGCATCACAGAAGGATGCACATTGACACACTTGCTCTTTGTAGGCAATGTGCTGCTCTTCCTAAATGGGAGTATTGGTGACGTGATTGCTCCTCTCAACTCTTTCACTATATTTCTAGTAGCCACAGGTATGTTGGTTAATGATGAAAATTCCACTATAACGGCTATAGGATGCTCACCATACGAGATTCAATATGCCCTGTGAAGATTCCATTATACCCTATAACACCTAGATGAGGGACTAAAATATTTGGGCTATAGATTAAAGCCCCTTGGATATAAGAATGTTGATTGGATCTTGCTTATAACCAAAATGGAAAAAAGGCTAAACATATGATACCACAAATATTTATCAAGAGCAGGAAGGTTGATACTCATAAAAACAGTTCTGGAAGCAACCCTAGTATACCGGATGTCTTTAGCATGGATACCAAGGGGAATATTGGCTAGAATAAAAAATCTATGTTGCAGATTCCTGTGGAAAGGGAAACAGTCGGGAAGGATATTTGCCTCGACCAAATGGGAATCTCTGGCACTCCCAAATAAATGGGGAGGATGGGGAATAAAAAGCCTTGGTACTTTCTCCACAGCCCTGGCGGCAAAACTAGGGTGGAAACTAGTCACATTGCAAAACCTATGGACTAAGGTGGCTATCTCTAAATACATAGCTCCTTCAAACCTCATGGATTGGCTTCGACAACCCCAGTGGATACAAGCTAGAAGATCAAACATATGGAAAGCATTCCTGCAAGCAATGCCCCTAATCAGCGATGGCCTTACATGGAGAATTAAGTTAGGAGATGCGGTCAGAATAGGGATTGATCCCTGGATTGGCTGTGGGAATGCTCATAGGCTCCCAAAGGAGCTTAGATCATACCTCACTACCAGAGGGATCTCTCATCTTAGTCATATAGCAGACAATGATCACTCCACTTTTCTGCAACAAGCATGGAAATCCGGGAGGGCATTACAGATCCCTCAACCATGGAAACAACACTAGAAAGAATACACGGAGGCCCTCAAGGAATCCCATATCAGGATACAGGAATGGGAGGATGAGTTAATCTGCAAACATGCGAAGAATAGGAAATATACACCAAAAGTGGGTTATATAACTCTTATGAACCCATTGAAACCTTCGCAGTGTGAACCTTGGTGGCGAAGTTTATGGAAATTAAAAGCATCCCCCAGGACGAGGCTCCTCCTGTGGACCATTCTGAGATACATAATCCCAACATGAGAAAATATTATCAAAAGATCTTTTCATGGACCCTTTTGGTGTGGCCTTTGCAAATCCAACAATGAAACAGTGGATCATCTCTTCCTTACATGCCCATCCATAAAAGAGCTATGGACTACTATTCACTTACATATACCCTCTCTCCCACTTTGGCAGGGCACAACTGTTCGGGAAGCCTGGGAGGGATGGTTGTCCACTGTATCCTCAGGAAAAACTAAGAACCTCCCTTTAATTACTTGTTGGGCCATATGGATTGCCAAGAATAGAATTATTTTTTAGAACTCCCTCCCCCACTGGCCAGCCATCTCTGCTCAAATCTTAACTGACTATCAGTTGATCCCTGATGAGGAACCAAACTCCAACCCCAGGCGTATCATACTTGAGAGTATAAACCAATCACACCCCTGGGCATACTTTGACGGCTCAGCACAAGACATAGGATGTGGGGGGGGGCGTTGTCCTACATCTTACAACAAATCATCACTACAAAATCCAAATGGGACTGGGTAGAGGGACAAACAATTTTGTTGAGCTTTCAGCAGCAAAATACACCATACATTTTGCTCTAGAAAAACATTGCAGAAACTTACAACTTTTTGGAGATCCAAAAACAGTATGCAATTGGATAAAAAAATTACAAATTGTAATGCTTATTCTTTGAGACACATCATGGAAGAAATCCATAGACTCATAAACTTATTTGACACATTTATTTGTCAACATATATACAAGGAGCGAAACACAACTGCCGATCTACTATCCAAGGAAGCAGCGCACAGGCCTATAGGAACATGGAGCATACTGGAGCAAACGGATGGAACCTTCCATCAGTGTTATCATCGACCTTTTATAGACATATCATAATAGCTAAGCTCTAAAGGAGCTTAATACATACTTTTTGTTTTATTTTGTCTTTATATAATATTATATAAATGCATCATCAAACAGTCTTATACATAACAGTTTTTTTGATACTCTCTAAGTAGAGTAAGTACATATTTTATATTGAAAATAACAGAACACAGTAGTGTCTCCCTGCATGGAGTACACCTCAATTTTTGAATTCTCAAACACGATAGGCTTCTAGCCCAAAGTAAAGTATATGCCATAGGCATCTACAAAATGCATTTTTCCTCATTAATGAAAATTACGACTTTTTTCCAAGGAAAAAAAAAAATTATATATATATAATATATATATATATATTATATATATATTAGTTGTTATTTATTTATAATAGTTATTAATAATCATAAACAGATGGTCTTTAAAAAGTACACATAATAATTATTAATGTGGTTTGATATAAGCCTATTCGACGTATATCAATCACGTTGGTAAATGTGGTTGTATATATGCTTCATAGAGGCCTATCAGCGTAATATCAACCACATTGGTAAATGTGGTTGTGCTAGTAGATATATGCAAAGCAATGTCGTCTTTCTAACATTATTATTTACCTTATATAAAAAATAAATCTTTTATAGTTTCACATTATGAATTTAAATTATTTATTTTTTAAAAATATTTATCTTCTTTATTTAATATATTGTTTTCATAATTTTATATTATATATTTACAATTGATTTTATCATTTTTCTGAAATTTATTAATCTAATATATTATTTGTTATAATTTCCCTTATATATCTGCTTTTGATTTTATTATTTTTCTAAAAGATATAAAATTATTTGATATCTATTAATTGATTAAATGGAAATCTTAGTGATGTGTGTTACTTTCTTAAAATTGGTGAAGGGTTAGTAAATAATCTAATCCATTCATACTTATTTAGTTTTGGTTATAATAAAATTAATCAATTAAAAAAAATTATACGAACTAATGTTATATGAAATGAGTTATGTTATATTTTTGATAAAGTTATAGTATTGTAACAAATCCTACTAATAAGTTAAAAATCTTCATGGTAAAATAGAAGTGAATCTATATGGTTAAAAATCTCGTCACATTTTTATTTTTAAATATATCTATGTTTAACTCATATAGTAATTCTTTTTATGATGATGATGATGATGGTTAACATCCACTGAGACCAAACTTTGGTCTATCGGACCTAAAGAAACAAATTATTTAGTTTGATTTAGATTATTCCTATGCTCAAAAAGCTTGGAAGAAGCCTCCCAAGCTCACTATAATTTTGGACATCGTAAAGGATAGAAGGTCAGTATTGCGACAAAAATTATGAAACTGAGATCTAAATGTGGTTGTACGCGGGCACTCTAAGAGGAAGTGGTTTTCAATCCTCATGTTCCTATTCTCACTAGATGGTAGATCCTTTCCATCCATGGTGTTTTACGAACTCTAACGACCTGTTCACTATGGAGCTATGAGAGTTCGTTCTAAACTTCACTATATTAATTTTCCTCCTGAGCGCTAAAACAGAAAGATACTTTGATCTTCTAGGGTGGGGTTATGACCTTCTTATAATAACTTAATTTTCTTTTAGTTGCTAAATCTTTCTCACACCACATTTTTTCTTTGAACTTAGAAGTAAAAATATTTTTAATGTTATTAATGTTTTGCAATGTATCATTCTCGTTGATCTCCCAATGGTTTAACCAGGCCCTCATGTCTTTATACCACCCTCATTTGAGCCTTAGGTGGTTTTGGCTGGAATTTAAAGCTAGCTTAGGAAGTCTATGATCTCCTATGTTACTGAGCTTGTGCTTGTACAACAGAAGCCTAGCCATAGCTAGGCTCTCGATAGGGGAAATACCTACTTCTATAAGGAGAATAGGGTAGGGTGTATTGCTTTTAATTTTCAGGTTATACGTTATAAAGCGCTTCTGGATTTGCTCAATATTTCTCGAGGATTCTCTAGAGATGTTGCAACCCCAAACCTCGCATCCATATAAGATAACAAGAGTGGCTAAAGTTTCAAATAGGAATTTCTTTTTATCCCACATTACGAGGTTAGTCGTTTTACAATTATTTTCAAGAACAAAGTAAGCTTTCCACCCCCCATTAATCCTTTTCTCAATGCTATAGTTCCAGTTGAGCTTGTGATGAATATCAATTCCTAGGTACTTGTAAGAATACACTTCCTCCAAGTTATTATTGTCATACATAAAATTAGCGTAGGTGTCCTTCTTGGATTTGATAATCATAACTTTTATTTTGTCAATGTTAACAGTCATACCCATGGTAGAGCAGAAATCCTTAAACAACCTAAGTTGCTTATCAAGATCAGATGGACACCTTGCGAGGAGAACAATATTGTCAGCATAGAGAAGAAGGATGACGACTATCCCAACTAAGATCGTGTTAGCACATCCTGCTTCCTCTAAATAACCTTCAAGCTTGTCAATGTAAATGCCAAATAGGGTAGGGGAGAGGGGGAAACCTTGTTTAACTCCGATATTACACTTAATATCTTTTGACCACCCCTCATTGCTCTTTAGCTTGGCAATTGCATTCCCGTATAACCTTATAGGGACAGCTCTCAACTCGAGAGGATCCTTTGGCTCTTCTAATCTATTCCAAAGGTTGTTTCTAGGAACCGTATCGAAGGCCTTTCTAAAGTCCACAAAGCAACAAAAGAGATTGGATTTATCATTACGACATTCCTCCACAATGATCCTAAGCCTAACGAGATAATTTAATAAAGTTATAATTTAATTAATTTTTATATATTTTTTAAAATTTTAGCCATATTCCATGTATGTGTTTTACATAATAGGACAATTATTCTTGCCAATAACATCCATGGTTGTAGCATGGGAACAATGTGGAGGCCAACCTTAGTGGTGTGATTCTTACCCAAAATTAATCAAATTATGGCAAATTATTCTTACTCTTCCTGCTAGCACTACTAGTTATGAAAAAAATTCTTTATATTGAAACCTATAAAATTGATGATAAATCTAGACGTTGTGTAAAAGCATTAGACACTTTGATGTTTTTTATTAGAACATAATTTATAGAACATGGATAAGTATGAAGAAACAAAAATTCTTTTTCACTGGATGAAAATTAAGATGTTATGATAATTTATTCAAATCTATATAAATTTGATAGTAGATCTAGACATTGTGTAAAAGCATTAGACACTTTGATGTTTTTTTATTAGAACATAATTTATAAAACATGGACAAGTATGAAGAAACAAAAATTCTTTTTCACTATATGAAAATTAAGATGTTATGATAATTTATTCAAATCTATATAAATTTGATAATAAATCTAGACATTGTGTAAAAACATTAGACACTTTAATGTTTTTTTTATTAGAACATAGTTTATAAAACATGGATAAGCATGAAGAGACAAAAAAAAAATTCTTTTCACTAAATGAAAATTAAGATATTATAATACTTTATTAAATCTATACTGTTCAGTATTTTGGATAATGCATTTAAACATAGTTATTTAAATTTAATTGGATAATTAAAAAAGTATGTGTTACTGAAATAATAAATTTATATCTAAAATTATAAATCATTTCCAATTTCAGAAAAAATAAATCAATTATTTTAACTAATCAAAATAAAAATATTAAATAAATTTAATCTTTCAATTCGAAATATAAACTTACCGTTAAAATTTGATCCCTACTACTATGGCTATGTGTATATAGCAGGAAGCAAAACTGTCTCTCACTATTATTATTTACGTTTAAATTAAAACGTATGGCAAAGCAAAACAGTGTTTCTGACAATTATTATTTACCTTTAAATAAAATATATATGCAAAGCAAAGCCGTATTTTTAACTATTATTATTTACCATTGAATAAAAAATACATATTTTATAGTTTCACATTA
>APFE031593073.1:74615-87487 GCA_000404065.3 Pinus taeda
TATAAATATAAATATGTTGTTTATTAAATATTTTATTGTTGGAAAAGTAGAGAAGCTAAAAACACAAATTCACCAAAAACACAAGAGTTGTGGCTCTTCTATTGATCACACAAAACTTGATTCTTACAATGAACCCGGTGATGGGTATTTAACCTTTTCCAACTAGCGACTCGCCTAAAATATCTTGACATGCAACCACACACTAAAAGTCATCTATCACTTAACTCGACTTTACTCAACACTCCAACACTCAACCCTCAACACTTAGCTAAATGACTCTCTAAGTTTAGCCAACTCCTCATGCGGGAATAATTAGCTTATTTTAACACTCCCCCTTAATTACAACCACTAAACTAAAACTGACTCATAACAACTCAAACATGCCTATTGGTCTATGTCTCATCTAGGCTTACAACACCCAAGTTTCTTCTATGAAACTCAAACACATCTTTTGCTAATGACTTAGTAAATATATCAACCAATTGATCACTAGATTTACAAGGCTTCAAGTGAACTTCTCCATTGCTCACAAGTTATCTAATAAAGTGGTATCTAGTATCAATATTCTTGCTCTTCTGATGAAACACACTATTCTTGGATAGTGCAATCATTGAGGTGTTGTCACAGTATATTGTTGTTGATCCTTGTTGTTTCTGCTTGAGTCCATCAAATACTCTTCTTAACCAGACAGCTTGACATGTTGTTGATGGTGCTACTACATATTCTGCTTATGCTGATGAAAGTGTCACAATGGGTTGCTTCTTAGATGCCCATGAAATCACACCTGAACCAAGATGGAACACAAAACCAAAAGTGCTCTTCCTATCATCCAAACTTCCTACAAAATCACTAGTCTCTGTGTATCCAATCAAATGCTTATTTTCCGTGCTTGCATACATTATGCCACAATCTCTAGTTCCTGCTATGTATCTCAGAATTCTTTTTCCTGCACTCCAATGTGTGTCTTTTGGAGTCTCCATAAATCTGGAAAACAAACTTACTCCTTACATGATATCTAGTCTTGTAGCTGTGAGATACATGAGGCTGCCAACCAATCTTTTGAATATAGTTGGGTTGACATCTGATCCTTCATCATCCTTGCTTAACTTTGTACCTATTGCAACTGGTGTAGGGACATGTTTGCAAGTTTCCATCCTGAATATATTCAACAAATATTTAGCATATTTATTTTGACAAATAAAAATTCCTTTTTTAGATTGCTCAATTTCTATGCCAAGAAAATATTTCATGAGACCAAGATCTGTCATCTCAAATTCTTTCATCATGGCTACTTTAAATTCATCTAACTCAAAATCACTTGTAAAAATCATGTCATCAAAATATAAGCAAACAATCAAAATCTGTCCATGCTCATTTACCTTTGTGTACAAGGTAGGTTCAATGTTACTTCTGCAAAATCCATTCTTAATCATGTAGTTGTCGATTCTACTATAACAAGATCTATGTGCTTGCTTCAGTCCATAGAGCGCTTTCTTCAACCTGTAAACTTTATCTTTGTTACCTTCAACTTCATAACCTGGAGGTTGTTGCACATAAATTTCTTCTTCTAGAATTCCATTAAAGAAGGCTAATTTCACATCCATCTGATATACTTTCCACTTGTTCTGAGCTATTGTGGCTAGAACTTCTCTTACATTATCCAATCTGACTACCGGAGCAAATGTTTCTCCAAAATCTATTCCTGGTTGTTGCGAGAATCCTTTTGCTACAAGTCTTGCTTTAAATCTGTCAATTTCGCCTTTCTCATTCAACTTTGTCTTGTACACCCACTTTACACCAATGCAAATTTTTTCCCTTGGTAAATCAATCAAATCCCATATATCATTCTTTTCAATAGCTTCAATTTCTTCATCCATGGCTTGCACCCAATTTTCATCTTTGATTTCTTCTTCAAACGAAGAAGGTTGGAATGATAACAATGCAAAATTTGAACTAACATCCAAATCATCATAAATATCTTTCAGACTTCTCGTCTTTGTCTTACCATTGCTTGATTCATCACCTGATTGACTGTTAGGATAATTCTGGTTTGTTGATTCCTTGTTGGTGTGTCTCTGTTTGGTGTCTTTGCCTGTCATTCTTGTTGCTCCTTTTCTACAACATCATCTTCATCCATCGGTGACACTTGTGCATCAACTATTTTGTCTATAGTTCCATTCCATGACTCTTGTTCTTTGAACACAACATCTCTGCTAATTATGGTCTTCTTTGTGACAGGGTTATATAATTTGTAAGCTTTTGATTACTCACTATAACCAATAAATATGCATTTTTCACTTTTATCATCCAATTTGCCTCTTCACTCTTTAGGCACATGTGCATAAGCTACACATCCAAATACTTTGAGATGAGATACGCTGCAAGACATATTTGACCATGCTTGTTTTGGTACTTTGTTCATCACACTCTTTGTAGGAGATCTGTTGATCACATAAATAGCACATGCAGCTGCTTCTGCCCAATGCTCAATAGACAAGTTTCTTCCTTTCAACATGCTTCTTACCATGTTCATAATTGTCCTGTTCTTTCTCTCTGCTACACCATTCTGTTGCGGTGTGTACCTGGTTGTAAACTGTCTTCTGATTCCATGTTCTTTGTAGTAATCATGGAATGCCTTTGATTCATATTCTCCACCACGTTATGACCTCAATACCTTGATCTGTCGATCAATTTGGTTCTCTGCTAAGGCCTTGAATTCTTTAAACCTTGCAAAAGTTTCAGACTTCTGCTTCAAGAAGTAAACCCAAGTCTTTCTGCTGTAATCATCAATGAAAGTGAGGAAGTAACAATTTCCACCAATCGACTGAGTCCTCATAGGTCCACACAAGTCTGTATGCACTAGCTCAAGAGGTTGTTTTTCTCTGTATGCAACACCCTTTAGGAAACTTTCATGGTGTTTCTTTCCCAAGATGCAACACTCACAAGTACTAGCAATTTCTTTGATGGGAAGTAATTCCCTAACCATTTGTTTCTGCTGCAACAATCTTAAACCAAAAAAGTGCAAGTGTCCAAACAGAAAGTGCCATAACCAATAATCATCAGAACATGCAATTGTAAGAGAACTGACTTGATCATTGTAATTAATAATTAGAGGAAAGATTCTGTAATATATAACACAGTCTTGTCCTTGAAAGATAACTCTATATCCTTTCTGTGTCAATTGACCAACACTTATCAAATTATGCTTGAGACTAGGAACATAATATACATCTAAGATTGTCTTCAACTCCCCCTACTTGGTCAGAATGTTGACCACTCCTTTTCCATCTACTTCCACGGTCTTGTCAGTGCCCAATTTTACCTCTGTTTTCACATATTGATCGAAATTTGCAACCAAATTCTTGTTGCCTATCATGTGGTTACTGCAACCACTGTCTAACAACCACACACTTGCAGAAGGTTCATGCATGGTATGGCAAGCTAGGAATATGGAGTCAGTACTCTTTGTAGTGACATTAGCTCTTTGGTTCCCTTGATCAACTATCTTCTTGCTACAATCATGAGCATAGTGACCAAATTTATTGCAATAATAACATCTCACCTTTGATTTTTCAACTCTTTGATTATTGTTGAAGCTTTTGTAGTTGCTTCCACTTTCATGTTCATGCTCTTCTCGGCCATCTCTCTGACCACGATATCTTTCGCTTCGTCCTCCACCTCTCGATCTACTTCTGCCTCGACCTCTGTCTCTTGAAATAGAAACCTGACTTTTGAAGGCAGTCTCTAAAGTGGAATCCTTATTTATGTCTATCCTTGCCTCATGTGATAGAAGTGATCCCATCAACTCATCAACTGTCAATGATGCCAAATCCTTGACTTCTTCCATGGCTACTACCACAACATCAATTTTGGTAGACAAAGATCTAAAGACCTTCTCAACCACTGTTTGATCTTTAATTTATTCACCATAAATCTTTAACTGATTTACAATAGTTATGACCCGATTCATGAAAGAATCGATATCCTCTATCTCCTTCATATGTAGTCTTTTAAAATCTCTCTTAGTATTTTGCAACTTAACAATATTGACTTTGGCCATACTGGTATAGTTTGTTGCCAAAGTATCCCATGCTACGTTTGTTGAATACGTGATCATAATCTTCTGGAACACTGCTCGGTCCACTCCCTATTGGATAAGCTACAACGCTTGTGCATTCTTCTTCTTGTCTTTCTTCCATTGTTCCCTCTCTGTATTATTGAGAGCTCGTTCTGCAACATCATCCTTAGGTTCTAAAAACCCAAGCAAGACATAATCCCAAACATCATGAGCCTGCAAAGTGGTTGCCATCTTAATGGCCCACACATCATAATCCTTCCCTATAAATAGTGGGAACCGGGGTTGGAAATTTGAGAAAGCTGTCTTTCTTCGAAAGCACAATTTTTTTTTATAAGCTTTCAAAGCTCCTAAAAGAACTCCTTATGATTAAAATACTTGTTATCCCTCATTTTTTTTATAAAAGAAATAATTAATATATATATAAAAAAAAAAAAAAAAAATTATATTAAAAAATCTCCCATACGTGACAGGGTTTGCACGACCCCAACACTAAATAAACTGCGCACACCACCTGAAATTTCACAGATTCAAAGTTTTACATAAATTGCGCAGTTTTTGTATGAACAAAGTGCGAAATTTGCGCAGTTTTTAACAGTTCGACAAATTTTCAACGCAATTTTTAAAAATAAGAATAAAAAATAAAATAAATAAATAAAATGTCGCCCTTCTTTTCTTGTCCTTCTTCTCATTGGCTCTGTAAGCACTGGATCTTGTGATCCTTCTTTAGCTTTGACACCAATTTGTTGGAAGGGTAGAGAAGCTAAAAACAAAAATTCACCCAAAACACACGAGCTGCGGCTCTTCTATTGATCACACAAAACTTGACTCTTACAATGAACCCGGTGAAGGGTATTTAACCTTTTCCAACTAGCGACTCGCCTAAAATATCTTGACATGCAACCACACACTAAAAGTTGTCTATCACTTAACTCGACTTAACTCAACACTCCAACACTCAGTTAACTAACACTCTAAGTTTAGCCAACACCTCATGCAGGGGTAATGGGTTGTGAAAGTGTTACTTAAAGAGATTTGCAATTGAGACTGTACTTTTTAATAATTCTTGGTCATTTCACTATTACCTAATACCAGCTTCGAAGTCTCTTGAAAACAAGAATATGACAAATCTTTATGTAAACGGTGGACGGCTCTAAGGGTGAAATAAGGTTCATTGGTAGCGAATTATGGAAAATGAGACAGAAATAAAGTTCAGTAATAAAAATATGCAAAGAAGTGCCTCTTGCACCATCTATTCTTTGTATGCGCATGTTTGTTTTTGCTTAATTATTTAAAAAATTGTTAAAAAAATTGGCGCTCGAACAAATTAATTTATACATTTTAATTCAAATATAATATGATTTGGTTTGCAAAGTAAGAATGTGAACGCGCTTGAAGAATTAAGTGGGATTTGTGAATTCTATTGGGCCCACTTGACCTGATTCTTTTAGTGAAGCATTGCTATTACTTTAACTCGAGTCATGACAGTCGGTGAAAAATTGTGAACAGTCAGATTATTCAAATACCTACTCTTATAAATTGACACTAAAGCCATGAATAAATGTATTAAGGATCACATCGGCCTGAATAAAGCTTAAAAGGTTAAAGTTCTAACCGAATACAACATTCATCATGTAGCTATGAATCTCTATTCTCCTCCTTATTAGAGTGTACCATTGTGTAAAACAATGTACACGTCCCTTCAAATTCATGGTGTCTGACCAAATGTACTACAGGAATTGTGTGTCACAGAGTGTGTCGCTACTTTAGCTGTCATTTGGTGCGATCCACCCTTTTAAGGTTTGGAAATGACAATCGACTTTTACCATTTAAAAGCTTGGCCTATTGAATCTCGAGAGTGGGACCGATGGTTAAATTTAACGATATTTGCTGTGTATATTGGGCATCGACACCTCCTTTCTACAAAAATGAAATCCGTGTAATGTATTTTTAGTTTTGGACTATAGCTACTTAATTCTATTGAATGATATAGGGCCAATGCCATGGATCAATGTGGAAATTAGTTTTAGGAAAGGATTTGTGTGGAGGAAGGAGGTCTAGGAAGTGATACCCAGCTCACATAGATGGGACACATATAATTAGTTTCGCATGCAATTTAGATGACCAAATAAAAGATGTCTATAACTTTTTGTTGTCTTTTATATTTGGAATTCATAACACATGCATGCCATGCGATTTTTTATTTAAAAGCCTCACAAAAATCAGGGATCTAGTTATATAGGATAAAAGATTTATTCTTGTAGAATTGAGACTTCTGTGATTCATCATAGTTATACGAAGAGCTTCGGCATAAATCACATGAAAGAGACCTTTGCATTTTAATTTTACAGAAATCTAAAAAACCTCTGAGACCAAAATAATAGCTATCCTAGATCTTTGTTATTACATGCCATAGTTTATTAGCACACCACATCCACAAAGTCATTTTCAAAACCGTAAATAAAAAAAAACTTGTAAAAATAAATATTGAAAATCATATGATAGGCCATTTAAAATTAACACCGTCAAATAAAAAACTTGTAAAAATAAATATTTAAAGTCCTATGATGGCAATTTAAAAATAAAAAATAAAATTAAAACCGTCATTAAAAAAAGTTCTGATGGGTAGGGGCACCGTCAAATTTAAGCCCTGCTCGCATCTTTCGTGGCAGTAATACTCTCAATATCTCTTTCGCTGTTATTTCATGGATATTGCATTATCGTGGACCCACCACCCAGCGCAATTTTCAGTGAAGTTTGTTGAATTTCGGTGATTTTAATGCTATCAATATCTCTTTCCCTGTTATTTCATGGATATTGCATTATGAGGGACCCACCTCCCAGCGCAATTTTCAGTAAAGTTTGTTGAATTTCGGTGATTTTAGTACTATCAATATCTTTTTCCCTGTCATTTCATGGATATTGCATTATCGTGGACCCACCACAATTTTCCGTGAAGTTGGTGAAGTTGGTTGAATTTCGTTGCCTTGAAATGCCTATGCCCACTCACATTATTTTCTCTCTGATTTTACGCGAAAAAGTCGGCATGCAGCGGACCTCGGAGTTTGTAAGAGTGATATATGTATCAGTGTTACGCAAGTTCCAATAATAATGGTACGGAAGGATCGCCCCATTTTCTTCGCTCATTTTATTCACCTTTATATTTAAATAATAATATCGATTTTTTTTTTCATTTGTTTATTATAATAAATTATTAATAATTTTAGTACTATTCTAGTTTTAAAATATAACTTAATATAACTATATTTTTATTTAATAGGAATAGGTGAATCTCTAAATAAATATTAATTATAATAAAAATTATTAAATTTGTTGAATTAAAATATTATATATTATTTATTTTTAATAAATATTTTTTTAACTATTATATATATTTATTCCTAACATCTAGCTTTTAATTAAATATATATTATTTTAGTAGAAAACTTTTATCACTAATCTTTAAATTTATATATATATATATATTTTGGTTGGGAAGAAATATCATAATTTTCATTGATTTCAGAAAATTACATGTTGTAGATACTTAAAAGTATATGAAGAAATGTAGCAGAGCCACTTACAAAAACAAGCCAGAAAAACAAAATGGGTATGTAAACCAACCCCAGTCCCTCCAGATACAGGAGCCCAAAAAACCCCAAAAGGGCCAATATTGAGCCCCGGAGCAGACCTATAGAGAGTAACCCATACCCATTAACAAAAGACAACAAAGAAAGCAGAGGTGCAGCACCAAGAGTGAAGCAGCAGAAGAGTCGTTCAACGCAAAGTCGGCATCGAACCACCACAAACGGAAAAATAAACTATTGAGGAGAGAAACCGAGACCAGGGAGCTCTAGATCTGGCAGCCCGGACAAGAAAGAGAGGCACGAAATGAGGAAGAGAGCAGCCAATGAAGCCACTCCTACCCCGCCCCCTCAAAACTCTCCTCCTGAAAAATAGACTAACCAGATGTAAAAACAGCTGCCCCAAACTTCCTCAGCAGCCAAGAGAAACCCCAGCAAACCCAGCCATGTTGCAACGGCACGAAACAAAGCAGACACAGTCACCTCCACACCCCTGTTCCCTCAACGCTCCAAAACAGCAAGGATAGGCCAGCGTGGATCCAAAACAGCACCGTCTGCAACAACAAGAAACCCATCCAGTTCCAGCCAGTGATGTAGAGGCGAAACCGGGGGTAGAGGCGGCTAGGGTTCAGCCTCCTCGCCCCTGCGCAATGAGAAAACCCTAGACCAGTAAAGAAATTTTTTTTTGCTCCCGCTCCCCTCCGTCTTCGTCTCGCGGTTCACCTCCACTAATCTTTAAATAATATGTTACTTACTTTATTAACTAATTTTTAACAATTAACTCTCAACAATGATACATCCATACTATTTATTCCTACAGATCCATTGGTTTCTCACCTTGCCTGAAAATAAACCACATTAGTTGATTCCAAACGTGGATCAAATCCTAATAATGTAATTAATCCGAAAGACAATATCTATATAGTAAACCATATATTTAATATTTATTCCATTATTATAACCTCTCTGTAATCAACACGGAAAATCTATTTCTTGATAATGGTTTAATTATTGGCCCATTAAATTCTCATCATTACGTCTGGAATGGACGGAATATAAAAGATGATCATCAATTCCCACCGTCGATGACCACGGTCCATGATAAAAGGGACTTGGATGCTTCATTGTCATTTCATCACGTTATCACTTTCTTTCTCTTCCTTTAATAGAATCTACATAATTAGAAATTAATGAACAAAAATTGCAAGTGGAAAAGAATAAATAAAATTGAGGAAAAAAATAATTATATTTATTCATTGGAAAAAAGTAAAATTCAATGCAATATATTTTACATGACAAATTAATTTGGTAGTGAATTTAGAGAAATGTGAACAAAATTATGAGAAAATACAATTTAATGCAATACATTCTATAAGGATGAATTAATATGGTAGTGAATATTGAGATATGTGAACATTGGTTGAAGAAAAATACACTTAGTCCTAATGAATTAGCCATGCAATTATCATTAGTTAATGACATAGTATAACTAATAGACGAAATGGAAATTTTCACAACATTTTTTTTGGTTAATTTTAATCAAAATTCGACGAAGAATTTTAAAAACTTGAGTTTAAGTTGTTTAATATACAAAATTCAAGTGCCCTAAGGTTTTTTCAAGGTGTTGAATCCGATTGTGCATTCAAAAATGCATTTTAAACAACAAAAAAACATAATCTTGCTTTAAAGTGTATTGCCAAATTCTAATGAAAAAGGCTATTTCATCTATAAGTTAGACTACGCCTTAGTGAATAGTCTCATGTAAGTGGAGATTAGTAGAACTCATGCATACACTTGTGCAGCGGAAATAATAAAAAGTTTTCAATTCATCACTCCACTTATTAGTTAAAATATGTAAGATTCGAAATGGAAAAATATTTAATAGTTCTAGTACATTATAGTGTTCTAAAAATGCTTCAACCCAAAACATGGAAGACAAATGGATTTGAGAAAGAAAAATGCAGCCACTTGTTTATATTAATAACTGTAAAAATGATACACGCCCATACAAATAATACTGAAGTCCCTACCGCACCCCCTCCTTTTCTTACCATCAAACGTCTTTCCTCCTTCGTTCCTCCCTTCCTCTCTCGTGGCCTCAAAACCCCTCAACGATTGAGCTCCATGAGAATGACGCCCATTAGGGGAGGAGCCCCAAGCTCCGTTGTTCCATAAAATCATGTGACTGTCTCTACGGCCTCTGACTCGTTCCCTCCTGGACCCTCTGCACATACTTCCAAGATGAGATCTCTAAACGACAAATCTGCGAACTCTGTTATGTAGGAACCCCAGGCACATCCAGAACGTGAGCTACAGAGAACCAAAACCTGTAAATTCAAATTGGAAAAATATCCCCAAGCTACATATACCCCTGGAAAGATTGAACAACAACATCCAGTACATGTAGGACCATGCACTGATTTGTAAGTTCATTGGGGTCTGACCAATTAAAAAAACCCTCTTGCAATAGATTTTTCTCTAGTGGAAACCCAAGGCACATTATGACATCAAGATGGGCTCTAAGGGTTTCTTTATGGTGGTTTTCGCTCATTAAGATGACCTCAATTACATTTTGAAAGGTGGCCTCTATTTCCTCAATTTTGCAGGCCTCTACATGTGACAATGCACACCCTACTTTATCCCGGAGGAGGAGGATTTCTCCTAGGCGCTGGTCTAGGTCCGAATTTACTCCCTCCCTTATGAGTATTAGGACCTTGAAACCCTTCGCAACATAGGGAACAACCTAGGGAAGCTCGTATGTCTCTTAGATAAAACTTGCCATGGCTTCTATAATACTTATGCAAGAATGTGTGTTTACATGGACATATCACCTTCCCTACTAGAGGTCATTTCCCTATAATATGAAGGTAGAGATTTGCTTCAAATGCTCGACTACAAGAATGTTCCTTTCAGATGCGAGAAGTGTCACCAACACAACCACTTATTCAAGGCTTGTCCCCTCAACGATCCTAAGCTAGGTACCACCATAGCCATTCCAACAGAAGGGGATGGCTTCACTAAAATCCCCACCAGGCGAAGGCACATGAAGAGAAAGAGTGAGCCCACACAATCTAACCGACAGACCCCTAGCAATATCTTTGGGGCGTTGGAGGATCTCCTAGAAGACAATCCAAACAACCTGGAAGGACAAGTAGTAGAAGAGCCCAACATAATCAACAGTCATCCCATCACCACAGACAAAGGAAAAGGTCCTATGCCCATGGAAAGTCCTAAATCGAAGGACCCACAACAACAAGAAGAAGATGCTACCATGATAGAATATGAGGAATTTTCCGACCCGGGAGGTTTAGACGTCATCAACATGGAAGAAGCTTGTCATAGTAATGCAACCAACTCAATTCCAAATAAGAAAATCCACCTCCTAAATGTAGCTCTTCACAAAGTGAAAGCCAAGATTCAACTCAAAGTGCAAAACATCACAAAAAAAGAAGGAAAGAAAAGTGGAAAAGAATTCAAAAAACGAGGGAGAAATTCCATGCTACAAAGGTTGGATACCCTAGGATGCAAGCTGGTGGAATTGAGACAATACAAGCAAATCTCAGAGATCTACTCCTCCCAACCAAGCCTTTCATCATGAAGATAATTTCATGGAACATTAGGGGCATGAAGAACCACTGAAAGCATCATCTTCTTCGTAGAAAGATCCAACAATATCTTCCTACTATCTTCCTCATCTAAGAAACCAAATGCTCCAACATTGATTTTCCCACCATAATATCCAAATTCTAGAGATGAGTGCAAAGTTTTGCAATGGATGCAAAGGGTGCCTCTAGAGGCCTCAATATTTCTTGGAACCCCTCCATAATAGGTATGGAACCACTCTGTCTCCACTTTGTTGTTCTTACTTCCTCCTTTCACCTTTTAGGAACCAACTTCTGTGGCACTATCTCTAATGTATACGTGCCTCAATCCCATCTAAAAAACAAGCAATGCTATAACACTTGTCTTCTCTGAAGAACCAACTCGACCCGTCCAAATGGGTTATAGGAGGAGACCTCAACATCATCACCTCTCTTCAAGATAGAAAAGGAGGTCGCATACAGTTGGACTAGGAATCTGAATTGATCTACAAATTCATTGAAGACACCAACATGGTGGACATTAAAACCACCAATGGTATCTTCACTTGGAACAATAAAAGAGGTGGTCAAGCTCAAATATTCTCTCGTCTTGATATATTTTTGGTCTCTGAAGACCTCCGGGTCAATGGGCATGAAATATTTGCAGTGATTATTGCTTCCTTAGGCTCTGATCATTGGCCCATCGCCCTCTCTGAGTGAAACCTTGAAAAACCCATGAGGAAACCTTTCAGATTCGAACAGTTTTGGCTCACAAACCCCAACCTCATCTCCAAGATTGAAGGCTTGTGGAGAGGGATGAGTCATTTCAAGGGCTCCAAATTGTTTATATTCGAACATAAACTCAAACAAATTAAACTTTGCATAAAAAAATGGAACAAAAAGGAGTTTGGGAACATATTCCAAGAAAAAGAGACCCTAGAAAAAACTATGGCCTCCCTTCAGTAAGAAATTGTCCTCCATGGTCGCACTAAGGAAACTAAGGCCCAAGAGACTCTCCTCTCCCAATAATTGGAGGAATGATACAAACAGGAAGAAATTTAATGGAAGCAGGAATCAAGAATTCAGTGGCTTAAAGAGTGAGAATGCAACACCTCCTTCTTTCATAAATCCACTATCTAGCACAAGGTCAACAACCATATCTCTCTCGTGCAAACAAAATCAAGCACAAATGTGGAAACGCGGGCGAAGATTGAGCAAGAGCTGGTAAAGTAGTTTTCCAGCATTCTCCAAGAACCATACACTCCGTGCAAAGAGTCCATCTCTCAAATCATAGCCATTATCCCTCATCTTATTACCGCAGACCACAACATCGCACTCATGAGACCAGTTAAAGAATCTGAGGTCAAGGAAGCTCTTTCTCAATTGGCAGAAAACAAAGCCCCCGACCCAGATGGCTTCACTGTCTCCTTTTCCAAGAGATGTTGGCACTTCCTAGGCAACGAAGTTCATGACATAGTAGAAGAGTCTAATGTAGGAATTTACAGGGTAAGTTCCTCAGACAGAACACCAAAAGGACACCGCTCACAAACAGATCACAGATCAATACACCAGTATTTTTACGTGGTTAAAACCCTCAGAGAGGGAAACAGTCCATGGCCTGCGCCAACGTGG
>APFE031593079.1:8154-28481 GCA_000404065.3 Pinus taeda
ACTTAAAATCATATTAATAATATTAAATAAATATTTAAATTAAATTAATTAAAAAATTTAATATAACAAAAAAAATTAAAATTAATTAATTAATTATTATGAATCAATAAGGCCAACATTACAAGCAAATATGATATCAATTATCTTTCTATACTACTATTTATTACTCCATAATTTTCACATCTCTCTTCTCAAAAATACAGATCTCATTGCCCTGATGATGGACTCACCTAGTTAGTCCGAAACGTTGGTTTCATAAATTGTTCACATGTTTTTCCACTAAGCATAAAATTCTGCCAACCTATGTGGATTCTCTCTTTAACACCATTAAGTCCCACCATGGAAGGGACATAATGAACAATGCCTTGAATTTTGAGAAGATGAGAATTTCAAGAGTTAGATACCTATCCAATCTCATATTTCTAAAGCAATGCAGAGATGAAAACCTCACTCCAAATTTCGCCAAATGCAGCCATCCGCTTAAACAAGATCGAAACATTTCTCTGTTCAATAAACTTAGTAAAACCCTCATAAAACATGAAATCAAATTTGCTAGGTTTCGATTAATTAAAATATCTGAAAATCTTCTGGGCTTACACCTTCAGCTGTCATCAACTCTTAACTCTGATCTTTGGCAGTATTTAGACGCCCTCACATTCGCCAAAGCTGAAAGATTTCTTGATTTCACTCTTGCCAATAAAACCAAAAAACTTAACGCTCTGAGCTACATGGACTCCAAAAGTAATTCTGAAAATTCTCCCTTAAATCGGCAAAAACCTAACTGTTTCAACTATAAATCTCCCATAGCTCTATCTCCAGGCCGTGCTCTTATAGATATGCATAATATGCGTAATATGCAGGTCCCCCTCAAGCAGATGGATAGGCACTCAGACCTGGGCACTAGTTCTAACAACCCTGCGCAGATGGTATTTAACGATTCTCCAAAACCTATTAACACGCAGACTTCTCATGTAGCTGCCTGCGGATACATTTCACTCAACAAATCAACGGTCCCCCTCACGCAAACGGACCTGGGCACTAGCTCCAACAACCCTACGCAGATGGTATTTAACGAACATGTTAACACGCAGAACCTCACGATGTTAGGCAAGGATGGGTACGTGGGCAAAAATCTATCTAATAACCTTGCGCAGACCTCGCAGCAAGAGCCTAACCATATGCCAAACAAGGAGTTGTTGAGGCCTCTTGGGACAACGCGCGCCCCTTCAAATAGCTCTACACAGATAATTAACATCGCTTCTCATGCAGTCAAGAACTCCACGAACTCGCTCAACAACCCTATCAGAAAATCAACGGTAATTAAGCTTTCTCAGTTAGTTTTAGATGATAACTTAATACTGCTTCTAGAAAAAGGCTTAAATTTTGCAATATCTCCAGCCAAAATTCCAATAAATGACATCATAAGTAACATTGAAGTCATTATAAAAAACACTGATCTAAACGCAGCAGAGGAAATAAGACAAGATGTTTCCAAGATTCTCAGAAATGCCAGACCTCCGCCCAGCAACATATCCAAAGAAGAAGCCATAGCCCTAAAAAACATCAAGAATAACCAAAACATTATAATCTTAAAAACTGAAAAAGGAAATTCCATTGTTATCATCAATAGGACAGATTATGACCATAAAATGGAAGAACACCTAAACAATAGTGGATGCTATAGAGTTCTGAACAAGGATCCTAGCAGCAAAATCCTTCGCCAAGTAAGTAACAAAATTAAAAACTCCTCTCTTGATGCCACTATTAAGAACAGATTAATCCCTAATAATGCCATTATCCCCAGAATTTATGGAGTGCCTAAAATCCATAAAACTGGTGTTCCATTAAGACCTATAGTAAACACTATAGGATCCCCCACTTATTGGTTAGCAAAATATCTTGCGAGCAAACTTAGACCTTTATCAGGTAACACCCCATCTTACATCAAAGATTCCGCTTCCTTCATAGATTGGATCAAAAACCTAGAATTTACCGACAATGACCTAATGGTTAGCTTTGACATAGTGCCTCTATACACTATGATTTCGGTAGATGAAGCCTTAGAAGTTTTGAAGAAAATCATAGACCTTGAAACGGTGGAACTAATAGGCATGTGTCTTAAATCTTCATACTTCAGTTTCAAGGGAAAAATCTATGAGCAAACGCATGGCGTTGCAATGGGCTCTCCATTATCACCATTAATTGCTAATCTATATATGGGACACTTTGAGCAAATGGCCCTTAAGTCTTTCCCCTTTACCCCTGAAGAATGGAAGCGTTATGTAGATGATATTTTTGCTAAATGGTGCCATGGTTTGGACAAACTTAAGGAATTTTTATCTCATATAAACAGCCTCTCTAAACACATAAAATTCACCATTGAAATTGAAAAAGACAACCAGCTCCCTTTCTTTGATGTCCTCCTTACCGAGACAAATGGCAAGCTAAGCCACCAGGTTTTCAGAAAGCAGACACACACTGACAGATATCTACATTCAAACTCCCACCACCATCCGAAGCAAAAAGTTGGTGTCATCAAAACCCTAGCCACCAGAGCCTATAGGATCTCTGACCCTGAACATTTAGAGGAAGAACTTAACCATCTCCACGAGGTCTTTGTAAACAATGGCTATCAAAAACACATTATCCAAAAAATAATTAAAGATTCCATAACCAATAAACAAAAAAGAAAATCTCTGGATAACCCTAGAATCTCCTTACCCTAACACCCTAAAAAACATGCTTGAGTATGCTAAGGACTTAATAGACCAAAAAAATTACAAAGGAGTATACTCGATTCCCTGTTCTTGCGGTAAAGTTTATATAGGTGAAACAGGGAGATCCTTTGGAATAAGATTAAAAGAACACATTAATGATATTACAAGAAATAGGTCGGAAAAATCAGGTCTAGCAGAGCACACATGTTTCTCCTCACACTATATTTGCATGAAACAAGCTGAATTAGTCCACAAAGAAGACCATTATTTAAAGAGAAGGGTGAAAGAGGCAATTGAAATTGAAAAATCCTCCAATAACATGAATAGGGATGACGATCTTAAATTAAGTAGCACCTGGAAACCCTTACTAAATAAAATGAAAAAACAGTAAATTAATCTAATACTCCCTCATAATAACATCTGATATGTCAAAAAATTTTACTACAATTCATACTAATTCATAAAAAAGAATATATATATCTTTTATAATATTATATTAATAATTAAATAAATTATATAATATTATTATTATTATTAATTATTAATAGTAATAATAATTAACATAAATAATTAATTCAATTATAATTCATTTAATTATATAAAACATTTAATATTATTGAGAGAACAATATTTAACTATTAGTAATGTTTTAAACAAAGATATAAGGTTGAAAAATTGTTTAAAAATAAAAAAAAATAGTAAATATATTAAAAAAAAAAATAAAAAAAAAAATTAATTAATTAATTATTATGAATCAATAAGGCCGACATTACAAGCAAAAATGATATCAATTATCTTTCTATACTACTATTTATTACTCCATAATTTTCACGTCTGTCTTCTCAAAATATAGATCTTATTGCCCTGATGATGGACTCACCTAGCTAGTCTGAAACATTGGTTTCATAAATTGTTCACAGGTTTTTCCACTAAGCATAAAATTCTGCTAGCCTGTATGGATTCTCTATATCTAGGCTGCGCTCTTACAGATATGCATAATATGCGTAATATGCAGGTCCCCCTCATGTAGATGGATAGGCACACGGACCTGGGCACCAGTTCCAACAACCCTGCGTAGATGGTATTTAACGAATCTCCAAAACCTGTTAACACGCAGACTTCTCATGCAGCTGCCTGCGGATACATTTCGCTCAACAAATCAATGGTCCCCCTCACACAAATGGATAGGCACACAGACCTAGGCACCAGCTCCAACAACCCTACGTAGATGGTATTTAACGAACCTGTTAACACGTAGAACCTCACGCTGTTAGAGAAGGACGGGTACGTGGGCAGCAGTCTATCCAATAACCTTATGCAGACCTCGCAGCAAGAGCCTAACCATACACCAAACAAGGAGTTGTTGAGGCCTCTTGGGACAGTGCGGGCCCATTCAAATAGCTCTACACAACAAATTAACATTGCTTCTCATGCAGTCAAGAACTCCGCGAATTCGCTCAACAACCCTATCAGAAAATCAATGGTAATTAATCTTTCTCAGTTAGTTTTAGATGACAACTTAATACTGCTTCTAGAAAAAGGTTTAAATTTTTCAATATCTCCAGCCAAAATTCCAATAACTGACATCATAAGTAACATTGAAGTCATTATAAAAAACACTGATCTAAACGCAGCAGAGGAAATAAGACAAGATGTTTCCAAAATTCTCAGAAATGCCAGACCTCTGCCCATCAACATATCCAAATAAGAAGCCATAGCCCTAAAAGACATCAAGAATAACAAAAATATTATAATCTTAAAAGCTGACAAAGGAAATGCCACTGTTATCATGGATAGGACAGATTATGATCATAAAATGGAAGAACACCTAAACACTAGTGGCTACTATAGAGTTCTGAACAAGGATCCTAGCAGCAAAATCCTTCACCAAATAAGTAACAAAATTAAAAACTCCTCTCTTGATGCCACTATTAAGAAGAGATTAATCCCTAATAATGCCATTATCCCCAGAATTTATGGAGTGCCTAAAATCCATAAAACTGGTGTTCCATTAAGACCTATAGTAAACACTATAGGATCCCCCACTTATTGGTTAGCAAAATATCTTGTGAACAAACTTAGACCTTTATTAGGTAACACCCCCTCTTACATCAAAGATTCTAATTCCTTCATAGATTGGATCAAAAACCTATAATTTAGCGACAATTACCTAATGGTTAGCTTTGACGTAGTGTCTCTCTACACTATGATTCCGGTAGATGAAGCCTTAGAATTTTTGAAGAAAATCACAGACCTTGAAATCGTGGAACTAATAGGCATGTGTCTTAAATCTTCATACTTCAGTTTCAAGGGAAAAATCTATGAGCAAACGCATGGCGTTTCAGCGGGCTCTCCATTATCACCATTAATTTCTAATCTATATATGGAACACTTTGAGCAAATGGCCCTTAAGTCTTTCCCCTTTACCCCTGAAGAATGGAAACGTTATGTAGATGATATTTTTGCTAAATGGTGCCATGGTTTGGACAAACTTAAGGAATTTTTATCTCATTTAAATAGCCTCTCTAAACACATAAAATTCACCATTGAAATTGAAAAAGGCAACCAGATCCCTTTCTTAGATGTCCTCCTTACCAAGACAAATGGGAAACTAAGCCACCAGGTCTTCAGAAAGCAGACACACACTGACAGATATCTACATTCAAACTCCCACCACCATCCAAAGAAAAAAGTTGGTGTCATCAAAACCATAGCCACCAGGGCCTCTAGGATCTCTGAACCTGAACATTTAGAGGAAGAACTTAACCATCTCCATGAGGTCTTTGTAAACAATGGCTATCAAAAGCACATTATCCAAAAAATAATTAAAGATTCCATAACCAATAAACAAAAAAGAAAATCTCTGGATAACCCTAGAATCTCCTTTTCCTATATTAAAGGAACCACAAATAAAATTGCCAAAGTTCTCGCCAAGCATAATATTATGGTTGCATTCACGCCCCCTAACACCCTAAAAAACATGCTTGAGTATGCTAAGGACTTGATAGACCCAAAAAATTACAAAGGAGTATACTTGATTCCTTGTTCTTGCGGTAAAGTTTATATAGGTGAAACAGGGAGATCCTTTGGAATAAGATTAAAAGAACACATTAATGATATTACAAGAAATAGGTCAGAAAAATCAGGTCTAGCAGAGCATGCATGTTTCTCCTCCCACTATATTTGCATGGAAAAAGCTAAATTAGTCCACAAAGAAGACCATTATTTAAAGAGAAGGGTTAAAGAGGAAATTGAAATTGAGAAATCCTCCAATAACATGAATAGGGATGACGATCTTAAATTGAGTAGCACCTGGAAACCCTTATTAAATAAAATGAAAATACAGTAAATTAATCTAATACTCCCTCTTAATAACATCTGATATGTAGGAATTTGATGTGGCTTTATGAGGAGATTTGATATAACTAATCTTTATTGGAAAAAGAATTCCTTTTGGGGAGAATGTTGATTCAAATTGATTAGTACAACTCCGAGCAGTAAATAGTGCTCAATCATGGTTTCAGGCCTCAGCCCTAGGTCTCATGACCCTGGCACATAATTGAATATGGCGACAGTTCAATGTCAGTTCTCTACACTCAACACCAAAAATGTCATACTTTTCTCTGGCCCCGAGGTATCGGTGGCAAGGTTGGTACTTGGCCCATTAGTTTTACAACCACAGGATGGGGTTAATCCCTTTTAACCGACATTGTTTACTGCAAAGGGTTTTGACGATTAGGGGTTTTGAGACGGTTGCAGTTTTCTCGCTGTGCCGGTTTAAGTTTGTTTGGGCGCAGCAGAGATGGGGTTTGATAGCGAATTTCTTGAGCTCGAGCCTGAGCCAGAGGACCTTTTGACATGCTGGGGACATGAGGTCTCTTCCAAGAATCTTGACTTGTTTTTCCCAAAGAATGTAAACATCCAGGGTCCCAGTAAAGAGGCGATTGCGGGAGGCTCACAGTATGGGGTAAGTCGACGAGATGAGAACCTCCCGAGTGTCTGGAATGGTGTTTGGCGAGCGGGCACTACTCCTATGGAGAACCAAGAGCAGTTGCGGGCAGTCGAAGATCGGGTGGAATTTTTGAAGCATTTCTCTCGTATTATCTCGTCAAACAAGGATCAAGGTCAAGCTAGCCCCTGGCAAGGTTTTCCTCTGCTTTTTGCACCCCAAGGTCAAGAAGCCTCACACGGTGGCAGAGGACCTTCTTTAAGCTCCATTCCGGTTGCTACTTGCATAAATCGACTGCCCTGGGCCACATCTTGTGGGGGGGTTGACAGAAACCCTAGGATCTCGACCTCTAATTTGATCCCTCAGGCTGTTGCTTACTCAAAGGAGGTTGGGACAGTTGAAGGAAACCAACAGAGGAGGTCGGACGAAGCAAAAGTCCTTTCTGTACCTGAAGGAGGGGGTCAAGGGCCGCCTGTTTTGGTTGCGTCGGATGCTCCTGTTCCAAATTCTGCGGGAGCGGAAGGGGACTTCAAGGAAGTCGTAGGGGCAAAGAGAAAGAAATCGAAGTCCATTAAGAAGAAAGAGCTTCATCCGTGTTGTCTGTTGGGGGTAGATATTAGCATAGAACAAACAATGGATGCAACTGAGACTATTCTGGTTGGTCATGTAAGAGGAAGGAAGTACTTGGCCGAATACATAGCAGACTGTGTCCAATCCGAGTGGAAAGAAGCCCTAGGCAAGCCATCAGAGATTCTTGTTTTGGAAAGGGGTTGGTTTAGTATTCATTTTGACAGCAAATCACATGCAGACTGGGTCTTTGAACAGAACTGGTGTTTTGGAAAGCGTCCCATTATTTTTCGCAGATGGACTCCATTATTTGATGCGCAGAAGGAGAAATTGGCAGAGTCCCCTATCTGGGTAAAGCTCCCTGGACTTCCCTTACAATTCTGGATGAAATCCGTTTTTGTCTCTATTGGTAATACCTTGGGTAAATTTCTGGATTATGATAACTCTTACATCATAACCAAGGACATGAGTATGGTTCGAGTACTTGTAAGCCTAAATCCAAGGGAGGGATTGGCGGATGCGATGACGTTAAAATACAGGGACCTTGAATTCCTTCAAATCCTGGACTATGAAAACCTCCCTTTCCGTTGTCTTCAATGTCATAAGTATGGTCATCTTGTGAAGGAATGTCCATTGGGACATCGTCGTTGACGCTGTCAGATGAGACCCTTTCGACCTCAGGGGGCTCCTGCACAAGAAGCAGGGGGGGCTCAACAGAAGGTTTCAGTGCAATCTGTAGACCAGGTGAGGGCTTCAAAAGTAATCGATCTAATGGAGCAAGAACACCTCTTAGATGGTAAAAATGCAGTTGCCGCTCAGATTAATTCGCCAGCCACCCTGGCTCCCTTACCTGATGAGCTTGCTGGGGCGTCCATGGCGGTTATGTCTTCTTTTCCTCCTTTTTGTGAATGTTCTTATGCAATCTCTTTACAGTCTCTCTCAGAAACGCCTGGTCCCTCTAGGCAGATTTTAAATGATTTCTCTGCGCTGAATTTATCTAAAGCCTCCTCTGATAGTATTATTATCTCGGTCTCCCTTCCTTCTGATGATGCCTTACATCCCTCTGAGATTGCTATTACTTCTGCTGAATCCTGTGTTCATATCTTGGATAACCCACCTTATAATCTTCGCCTTTTGGCCAATAGAAAGGGTAAGGGATAGCTTGTAGGAGGAATTGCCTTGGACCCAGTGGTTATTGGGCCAAGGAAGTCAAGGGGAAGAAAATCTTTACTCTCAAAAGCCCAATTCAAAGTTCTCATTGATATCTCTCACGGGAAGCAAAAAACTCTTCCTGGGGTGCTTAGAGTAGAGCCACCTCCCCACCCTGTTCCTTGATGATTCTACTTTCCTTGAACTGCAGAGGCTTAGCTAGCCAGCCGAAAAAGCTAGCCTTCAAAAACCTTGTGCACTTCTATAACCCTGATGTTATTCTCCTCCAAGAAACATTCCGGAAAAGTGACGATGTTATCTGTACTCTTCAAAAGTGTTTGCCTGGGTGGGCATTCTCAGCTCTCGACGCTGAAGGCAGGTCGGGGGGTGTAGTTACAGGTTACAATATGAGAAAGCTCAAGGAAGTTTCATCTTGGGGTTCTGAAAACTGTTTGGAAATGGAACTCTATTCTGGAGAGTTGTGTATATCCTTCCTGATCCTGAATATCTATGGGCCCTGTCTGGAGAGGGAACGCTTCTGGAACTCTTTCTTCAGCCTCTCTTTCCTCTCCCATCCTTACTTCATCATTGGAGGTGACCTGAACTTCTCTTTGGGGATTCAGAATCTTGGGGTGCTCATGCCCACTCGGACCCCCTCTTCATTTTTTTCATGAATAAAATTTCTTCCTACCACCTGGTCGATGCTCCTTTGATCAAATTGCGCCCTACCTAGAGAAACAGACGCCTCGGTGTCGATTGGGTGGGCAAAAGACTAGACCGCTTCCTTCTCTGTGAGCCTCTGGTGGATTTTCTATCAGTTTTCAGACACTGGGTCGGGGAAGGGGGTCACTCTGATCATTTCCCGGTCCTCCTGGAATTGAAAGGAGATGCAAAAAAACCAGGAACCCCTTTTAAACTCAACTCATCCTGGCTGAAGGATGAATCCTTTGAAGCTCTTTTCCATGATACATGGAGGAAGGACAATCATAATGAATGAGGAAGCAAAAGCATCCACTTGTCGAACAATCTTAAGAGAATGAAGCAAGCGACAAAAGAATGGGCACATCAGAAGAAACTGAAGGAAGAAGAGGAGCTCAAAAGTATAAACTTTGAATTAGATCTGTTGGAAAGCTCGGATGGATCTGGTTATGAATCCTTGGATTCAAGAAACAGAATTAAAGAGTTGGAAGCATCTCGGCGAAAACTTCTCCAGTTAAGGGAAGAAAGCTGGAGATTGAAAAGCAGAGCCATTTGGCTGCAAGCGGGAGACGAAAACTCTAAGTTTTTCTAGAATTATGCAAAGGGCCGAAAGATTGCTAATACAATTTGGGAATTGAAAAAAGAGGACAGGGAAATGGCAAAATCCTTTGAAGAACTAGCTTCTCTAGGTGTAAACCACTTCAAGAATCTTTTCAAAGCCCCAGAGGAAGTATCCATAGCGGAGGTCATCAGAGTTGCTCAATTCTTTCCAAGATATGTTGAGGAAGAAGACAATGACTCTATTATGGAAGCTGTCTCTAAACAGGAAGTGGAGGACATTCTCAAGGATATGCAGAAGGACAAGAGTCCTGGGCCAGATGGGTGGACAGTGGAATTTTTCGTTCATTTCTTTGAATTCCTGGGGGGTGATCTGGCTGCAGTTGTGGATGAATCGAGATCCTCTGGATCTATCTATCAACCCTTCAACTCAACCTTTCTAGCTCTAATCACCAAATTTGATCAGCCAACCTCTTTCGATGACTTTCGGCCTATTTCCCTATGCACCTGTGTCTATAAAATTATTGCTAAAATCATTGCTTCCAGGATGAAACCCTTCTTATCTAGGCACATCTCTCCAGAGCAGTTTGGTTTCCTGGATGGAAGACAAATTCATGGAGAAGTGGGAATTGCTCAAGAAACCCTGCATAGCTTAAAGAGGAATGGAAAGAAAGGGGCAATTGTTAAAATTGATTTATCAAAGGCCTACGACAGAATAAGTTGGATGTACTTGTGCCTTTTGTTGACTCACCTTGGTTTCAGATTCGATTTTGTAAGGTGGATTATGAGATGTATTACTTCATCCTCTATCTCCTTATTAATCAACGGAGCAGCTTCAATTTTTTTCAATCCGGAGAGGGGGCTGAGACAAGGATGCCCTCTGTCCCCCCTTCTTTTCTTGTTCGCTACAGAGGGGATGAGTCTGATGATTAGTAGGGAAAAAAGACAAGGAGATCTCCAAGGAATTGAAGTGGTTGTTAATCTGTGGGTAACCCATCTGCTCTTTGTAGATGACATCATTCTATTCAACAATGGAAGTGTGGAGGACTATAGAGCTCTAAAGAGCATCCTGGACCTTTTTCTTAAAGCTACAGGTCTTAAAATCAATGAGAAGAAATCGACCCTTACAATATCGGGTATGTCTTTGGAGGAAAGTGGCAGAGTAGGGGCTCTTCTTCCATTTGAAATCAAATCTCTGCAGGAAAGCTTTAAATACTTGGGCTTCCTGTTGAAACCTGATACTTACTGGGTAAAGGATTGGAAATGGCTCCTAATAAAAATAGAAAAGAAACTAAATTTGTGGAGTCATAAATGGTTGTCTCGAGTAGGGAGGCTGGTCCTAATATAGACAGTTCTGATGGAAATTCCTATTTACTGGGCTAGTCTCATGTGGGTACCTAAAGGTATACTAGCTTCCATAGACAAACTGTGTAGCAGATTCTTATGGGTCGGATCTAAAGAAGAACATGTGACTCTCGGGGTTGCATGGGATAAGATTTCGAGACCGAAAGAATGGGGAGGATGGGGAATTAAGCATTTGTCTTTTTTTTTCAAAATCCTTAGTAGCCAAGCTGGCATGGAGACTTATATCCACCGATTATCTTTGGTCCACTGTTACAAAAAGAAAGTACATAGCTCCGACCACTGCAATGGAATGGGTCCGCAATCCTGTAAAGTCCTCCAAAAATGCCTCGATGGTCTAGAAGGCAGTAGTTGCTTCAGATCACACTATTGAACAAGGACTTGAATGGAAAGTGGGGGATGGTACTCGGGTGAGGGTTGGATGTGATTCCTGGGCTGGGTGCTTGGAAAGATATGCCTTATCTCATGAGTTGAAATTATTTTTAACTAAACGGGGATATCTTTTTCTGAATTAGGTGTCCAATCCTAGGACTACTACCATTTGGAGACAAGGGTGGTTGATAGAAACTGACCTTCATTTGGAGGAGAGATGGAGGGAGGAATGGAGCCTTTTTGTCTTGGACCTCCAAAACTCCTCTGTCCGGATTTCAGAAGCAAGGGATGAGCTAGTTTGGGTCCATGCACAGACAGGAAGCTACTCACCTAAGACGGGCTACAAATGGTTGATGTCCCAACAAGGTTGGGAAGACCCTGCATGGTGGTCAAAACCTCTCTGGAAGTTGAAATGCCCTGCAAAAACCAGACTTTTCTTCTGGTGCATCCTTCAGAAAAAAGTGCCAACATGGTATTTCTTGCAGAAAAGGGGGAAAATAGGCCCAGGATGGTGCTCTCTTTGCAAAGCAAATGAGGAATCAACAACACATTTATTTCTCACATGCCCTTTCAATGTCAGCCTTTGGGCTGAATCCTTGAGACTCATGAATTCTCCCCTCAGGTGGGAAGGAGACAGTATCCAGCAAGCATGGTTCCAGTGGTGGCAGGAGTCCTCTGATGACAAAGTCCGCTCCATCCCTCTCCTAATAGCCTGGGGCACTTGGCTAGCAAGGAACCAAGTAATTTTCAAAGATCTTCCCTTCCCTATTGGAAAACTCGCTGTGGAAGGGGCAGCAATATACGACATCATCCCATCCTCATCTGGACATTCCATCCACCACTCTATTCAGACTGAATTAATTAGGGAATCTGTTCCATGGGCCTACTTTGATGGGGCTGAAGACTTAAATGGATGGTGCAGAGCAAGTTTGGTCATTCATATTACTCCTGAAAAATCTTTTCGTGCCTCAATTGGCCTTGGGCAAGGGACTAATAATTTTCCTGAGCTCAAGGCTTTACATCACCTTCTTTGCTGGCTTTCCTTGAAACAGTTGAGACAGGTTCAGATTTTTGGTGACTCAAAGAATGTTGTGAATTGGTTCAACAGGACTCAACATTGCAGAAATTATATTTTGCTTCCTTTGCTTAATGAGATTTTGCATATCAAAAGCTTTTTTAATGAAATTACTGTTTGCCACATCTACAGGGAAAGAAACTAGGAGGCAGATAATTTATCTAAAATAGGTGTAAAACAAGATTTGGGGACCTGGTCAGTAACAGAGATGGACAAGGGGGTGATCAATCCTATTGACCAACCAATATTCGGATGACATTGTTCTGCTTTGATGTTCTAATTAATATCATGTTGCTGCTGTTATTTTAGTTTTATTTCGAACTACATATAATCTGTTATGTCTCTCTACCAAAACTATGGACTATCTCATTTATGTTTACTTTTCTGAGGGTTGTTTTCCTCATATGAGGAGGCCTGTTGACACAGTTTTCATAAAAAACATTTTCTGTGTTGTTTTTTCAAGTAACTTTGAGACCGGAATAGTGCCTACTGCCGGTCTCTACAGGAATATACATTTTGATATGTCTGTTGTTTCAACAAATGATGAAGGCATGCTTCTATCTTTTCTCTTATCTCTGTTTCGGTGATATGCCGGGAGATTTGAAAGATTGGAAGTGCCCTCTTTTTGAGAAGAAGCTTTTCTACTTTGGCAGCCTTAGGGATGTGTATGGGTACCCAAGGAAGCCTTGACTGCTTTTCTCCCTCACCAGAAGGAGATCGAGAGTTGATTTGTAATGCAATGCATATGCTATGAGACTCTCTAATATATATAGAAAGTCTGATTTTTTTCCATGGAAAAAAAAAACATCTGATATGTCAAAAAAATTTACTACAATTCATACTAATTCATAAAAAAAAGAATAAAATAATATATCTTTTATAATAATAATAATAATAATTAATAAATAGTAATAATAGATAATAATAAAATGATGAAAATATATAATTAATAATAATAATTATTATAATAATAAATGAATAACATAAATAAAATCATAAATATAAAATAATAAAAACATTAATAATTATATGAAGACAATATTGTACATATAGATAAATATCTACTAAAAGTATAAAGGTGAAATTGTATTAAAAAAAATAAAATAATAATATAATAAGAATAAAAAAAATTAAATAATTATTATTATGATTCAAGAAGGCCGACTTTACAAGCAAATATGATATCAATTATCTTTCTATACTACTATTTATTACTCCATAATTTTCACGTCTCTCTTCTCAAAATACAGATCTCATTGCCCTGATGATGGACTCACCTATCTAGTCCAAAACGTTGGTTTCATAAATTGTTCACCGGTTTTTCCACTAAGCATAAAATTCATTGATGATCACTCTAGAAATAATTGGATATACCTCCTTAAGTCTAAGGATGAAGTATTTGAGAAATTTCAAGAGTTTAAGGGAGAAGTGGACATTTTGATTGAAAAGAAGATTAAAAATCTAAGATTAGATAATGGTGGAGAATATGCTTCGAGAGAAGTTTTGGCTTTTTGCAAAGAAGTAGGAATTAAGAGGGAGCTGATAGTTCCATATAATCCTTAATAGAATCATGTGGCTGAAAGGAAGAAATGATCAATTGAAGAATGTGTTAGAGGCATGCTACATGACCAAACTTCCCAAATTCTTATGGGGAGAAGCATCTATAACAACAATATATATACAAAATCAAAGCCCTCATAGAATTCTTAATGACATGACCTTGAAAGAAGAATTCATAGGAAATAAGATAAGTGCTGACCATGACTGAATTTTTTGATGTATCATATACATTCACATTCTTAAGGACAAACAGAAGAAGTTGGACCCAATAGGTATAAAAGTCATCTTGGTTAGATATAATACTTCGCCAAAAGAATATAAAGTCTACATCAAGGAAGATTGTCATATTAAAGTAAGAAGAGATGTCGTCTTTGGTGAGAATGTTGCATACAAGAAGTCTAAAGAAATTCCCATTGATTGATGAGGAAGAAGAACCTATATTTGAAGAAGTCTCAAGGCATGAAAAAAATTCAGAACCTACAACAAATCATGAGTAAATTGAAGGACCAAGTGAAACTGTGAAACGAGTCATCATTCTAGACACTTGAAAGAGGCTAGCTTAGTTAAGGTTGACTTTATAGGAATTTGAAGGGCATGCAACAACAAAGGGAACATTCAGAGGGAGTAAGAAGCCTAAGGGATATTCAAGTTATGTAGCTTACATGACTAAACTTATTGAATCAAAACCTGCCACTTATTAGAAGGAAACCAAACATCAAGAATGGAAGAATGCAATGCAAGAAGAATACTAATCTATAATACAGAATGATGTTTGGGAAATTGTTCCTAGACCCAAAGAAAAATCAGTTGTAACTTCCAAATGGGTATACAAAATCAAACATGCAGTTGATGGAAGTATTGACAAGTATAAGTAAATTTTTATGGAAAGAGGTTTGTATCAAAAGAAAAGAATCTATTATGAATAAAAATTTTCTCCAACAACAAGATATACAACCATTAGGTCACTTATCTCTTAGGAAGCTACTATGGGATGGAACATTCATAAAATGAACTTAAAAACGTCTTATTTAATGGAATAATTGATGAACAAGTTTACATTAAGAATCTTTAGGGACTCGAAGTACATGATAAGGAAACACATGTTTGTAGGTTGAAGAACGCACTATATGGCTTGAAGAAGACACCTAGAGCATGGTATGCCAAGATGGATGCATTTCTACTAGGACTTGGTTTTTTCAAGAGTTCTACAGACCCTAATCTCTACATCAAGGTGGTAAAGAATGAACCTATGATCATACTACTCTATGTGGATTGCTTATTAGTTACATATGTGGAACACTGTATTCATTAATGTATGAAGCAGTTAGCAGCCAAATTTTATATGAAGGACCTTGGGCTAATGCATTACTACTTGGGACTAGCGGTATGACAGAAACCTGGTGAGATATATCTTAGTTAAGGGAAATATGCCATCAAGATATTGCAGAAATTTGGTATGATGGACAATAAATAGATGAAAAATTGATGATTACTAATTTGAATAAGTTAAGAAGTTCATATTCATGTCTTCTTTATCCCACTTCTTACTAATAGTTGATTGGATCCTTGATGTACCTTGTGAACACCCGACTAGACATATGTTTTGCTGTGAACATTCTTAGTCAATTCTAGAAGGAGCCAAGGCATGATCATTGGATAAAAACCAAACATATATTGAGATATATTCATGGGATTATACATCACTGTCTAAGATATTTTGGTAATGAGATAAAATTATTGGGCTATATAGGTCCCTATTGGGGAGGCATTGAGGCAAATGGAAGAAGCACCACTAGTTGATGTTTTATTTTGGAATCCTCTATGATCTCATGGATGAGTAGGAAACAAGATTCAGTTGTATTGAGCAATGTTGAATTCAAATATATAGCAACAAGTGAATTTGGTAGAGAAGTTGTTTTGCTCAGAATGATGCTTTTGATTCGTTTGAAGGACCATTGGACCTTACTATTACATTGTGACGATCAGAGTTGTATAAGGTTTAAAAAGGACCCAATTTTTCATGCTAGGACAAAGCATATCAATAATAATTACCACTATATTCGAAGCTTGGTACAAGATGGGGTCACGAAGCTATAATACATCTTCATAGGCGAACAAGTAGCTGATATTTTGACAAATTATCTTCCAAAAAAAAGAAGCTTGAAGGAACTTGAGAGAGAGACTTGTACAATTTTCCAGATGGGACTTTGAATTGACACACTTTATTATTCGAACTCAATACCCTGAGCATGAATAACTGTTGAATAGAATAATAATAATAATAATAATAATAATTTTTATTTTTTATTTATTTTTCCCATTATACAATAAATAACATGATAAAATAGAAAGATAATTATGATATTGAACTAAGTTACATTTTAACACTCCATCTTAACAGGGAGGTATTCATAATTACACAATGTGATACAAGGATACTCAAATTGAAATATACTCATAAGAAGGGTTCAGATTTATAAGCCATCATCAATCATCAATATTGTAGCCAACATGGGCAATTTGCAATATAGCAAGGCCTTGACTAACAAGCTCTAACTCTCCACTAGATTAGAGAACAATGTTGGGAGGCATATATTTGGACACCAACACCACCACCTCTCAAGGCACATACCCCATCTAAAATTTCACCAAGTATGTCCTTATAGGACTATTCTTGTCTTGGATTCCCAATACTCAAAGAATATCAGTCCTCTTTGATGACTCTTATATTGGATTCCCTACCACATCTTCAGAGAGTATCGGTTCTAGGGGCTACTCCTACCTTGGATTCCTAATCCTCAATAAGTAAGTATTTCTCCTAGATGCTTATCCAATCCTCCATTATCCTTACAAGAACCTTCACTGGACTTCTATCTATTAATCTAGTGCACCACACATGGAGAATATAATGTCCTTCATCACTCTCTCTCAACTAGGGAGGAGATATCTACAAGTCCAAGATTGGGTGAAAATGTGAAGTTGGGTTACAAATTTCCTTTTTTGAGAAAAAAATATCATTTTTAGAAGTTATTCAACTTTTGACAAGCCAAAGAAATTGTTCTGTTTGGAATTTCATTTTACAATAAAAAGAAAACTTGTCAGTAATTTTATTAGCTTTCTATTACTTAATTTTTGGAATTTCTTTATTCACATTTGATATGTCAACTTAGCAATTGTTTGATGTGTGTTCTTTAAAAATCAAGGGATTCATAAAAATCATGTTTTTTGGCACTAGTGTATACTTTGTTAACTTGGCATTTTTGAGAAAAGAAAATGTGTTGCAACAATATAAACAAACTCTACTTTGATATTGTTATATTTACGAAACCAACTGATGCACATCATAATTAATAGAATTTTTTGAATTGAACCAATATGAAAAAACTACAGCTTTTGAAGATGTTTAGCATAGCGTCAAGTTTATCAACATATTAGTTAAACACTAAAAATATAAAAACTACCCATTATAGAAGACATACCAATGTAATGAACCATAAAAATTTCATATTTTTTATACTGTATTTTGGAAGATATAGAATTTTGATTTCACTAAACCATAATGACTTTTAGAATTTTTTTGCACACATTCTATTAGAAAATTAATTACAATTAGCAGATATCTATGAAATTTCATAAATTTTATATCTATTGAAAGTAGATTCAATTATGCAAATGTTGGTATTAGTTATGAAAGTAAATTCACCAAATTTAATGGAGTTTAACCATTTTGGAGTTGGAGAAAGTTGATGAGAGCTGAGTTGTTGCAGATTTGTAGGTTAAAGTAGTTTGGCCGAACTAAAAACACATTTGGTCGAACTTGTGTTTGTCATTGATGCTAGTTAAAATAAATGGAAAATCAATTCGACTGAATTAATTTAAACGTTCAGTCGAATTTCTTTGAAAGTTCGGCCGAAAATGTGTCTATATTTTTGGTCAGTGAAAAAAAGGAAATGATGCGACCCTCCGAAAAAAAACATTTCTCCCTAACAATATAAATAAATAGAGCCGAAACATTATTTTCACACTCTTTCCTCATTTGGACTGAACTTTTAAACTAAATATTTTGGGCTGAATTTTTTAAGGAATTTTTTTGGGCTGAATTTTTAGAGTGAGTTTTTTGGACTTAATTTTTAAAGTAAGTCTTTTAGGCTAAATTTTTAAAGTGAGTTTTTTTTTTTTTAAAGTAAATAATTTTGGATGAATTTTAAAAAGGTTTTTTTAAGAATCTTTTGTGCTAATTTTAAAGTGGGTTTTGTCCAAAATTTTGAAAGTGAGTTCTTTTGCAAGATTTTGAAATTGAATTTTTTGGGTTGGATTTTAAAAATCTACATAAATTAAATTATGATTGGAAATCAAACAAATTTTAAGAGAAAATAAGATCGAATAAGAGACATTGAGGCTCGTAGAGAATACTCGAGAGACTATTACAAAAGAAAGAAGGAATAACGCTTAAATATTGAAAGTGAAAATCAATCTCAACTAGAAGTTGAAGCAGGTGTGTAAATGTAAATATTATAAATGATATTTAAAATTTAACTAGTGCATTGTGAAATTTAATTTTTATTTGATGAACTACTTTGAAAATTATTTTGTAATGTAAACAGAGAGAGATATTCCTCATAACATTGATGATGAGAATAAAAATGTTGAAAGACAAAGTGAAAAAGGTAATGAACCAATGATTGATGATGTTGAAAGAGATTCAAGTGAACAAGTTGAATCACCATTAGGTATGCACATATATGTCATGTGTATTATTTAAATTATACATATTTATTAATTTCAATTCCATTCAAACTCTATTTTTAATTTAGTTACTTAATGAATATTTATACCCATTTACATTTAGTTCTCATATGTACAGATGATATCAATATCGATGATGAGATGTTAGAAAATGTTGACACTAGCACACATGGAGATAAAAAAATATGACCATGTTATATGATATTTTGTTAAGCTCATTATTGATAAGTTCTTCAAAGATGAAAATGTGGCAGTTCAAACTCAAATTTTGAGAGGTCTCTTAACATCAAAGAAATTAAAAGAAGCTACAACTCTATTGGGTATTTGAAAATCAATGAAATAAAAAAAGGTGAAGGAAAATGTGATTCAAAATATAAATAGTGCTCTAAAACCAATTGGGATATCTAGAAATAAAAGTGATATAGATGCACCTAGAGTAATACAAATGGCAGTAGTTTCATCAAGTACTAAAGAAAATCATTTGGTAAAATTTCTGGAAAAATAATTAGGGACCTCATGAAAAACATTGCACAAACACGGGAAATTTCGATTGCAAATAGATGTAAATGATAAGATTGCTTGTTGGACAATTATTTGTATGCAACCATACAAAGACAGACTTGGAGAAGATGTTAAAAAAATAATATACGAATATTGGATGAAAAATTCACATGTTTCACCAAAATCAAGGGATTTGATGTGACAAAGAATAACATGAAATTAGTATGAAGAACATGCAAAACATATCTTGGATACCACTTAGATAAATTTGTTTAATAAGTTCATAGAAGAGAATTGTGGAATTAATGTCTCAATCGGTAATTTTGTGCAACAAAAACCATGGTATGTTAAACCTATCACTATATGCGACACTTGTTGTTATCATTATCATGTGTAATTTCAATTATATTCTGATACCTTCCTTAATTTTGGTAAAACGTTTTGGAAAAATTCACCTCCTCCTTCCACTATCCATGATTTCATATCTGAAATTCTATATGTAAGAGAAATTCATGAATGATTTTACCAAAATAAATGTGTTGGTGGTAAAAAAATGTGATCATTGTGGAAATTTGACTTTATTTTACAACAAATATCCTATTATGTTATGCAACCAGCTCACAAAATAAAACAACAGATAGATAAACAACTTCAAAATAACCTTATTCAAGGGGGAAACCTCCTTTACATTACACAAATGAACAATTATTTGATGATTCAAATGTCAAAATATCCTTTCTATATATAGGAGCCTAAGGGGTCACAATATAATCAAAGCTGACATAACAATAATAATATAAGGGCACAATAATAAAAATAGTGGGTTTCTATGGGGCAGAATAATAAAAATGTGGGGACAATAGCGGCACAACAATAACAATAAGGGGCTACAATGACAATAGTAATTGGGGAATCACTAGTATTATAGGGACCTAATATATTGATATAAATGATCCAAGGAAAATTTTAAGGATGGAAATTTTTCTTGAAGTTTAGAAACAATGGCGAATCTCATTAATTCCTAATATGCAAACTATAAAATGTTTATTGATATATTTGTAAAATTATTCAA
>APFE031593079.1:43833-65745 GCA_000404065.3 Pinus taeda
TAGTTATATATATAACTTATTAGATAAGTCATATATTTAACTAACTAATTAAATTATCTAATTAATAGACATTTTTTTCTTAATATATCCTATAATAATACACATCTTTATATAGTTTATGTATTTTTAAAAGAATAGAGAGTGGAAAATTATATACAACTAAAAGACAATGATCAAAATAAAGGTGCAACTATGAAAACACTTTTTGATGTGGATACTAGGATAGAGCTGCGAGATTAGGGTTCCGCTCTAGAGCACACCCACTACCGTCGTCGCTCCTACTGAGCTCTCTCGGTAGCCTCCCACCACTTAGACCAACCAGTGTGTGTGGAGATAGCTTTGCGTGGTAAGCCTCTTCATCAAAATTTTGAGTCCAACCAGTATGGACGTCAGAGGGGGCCCCCCTTCCCCCCTCCTGAGATTGCTACCTTCAAGATATTGTAGCCTCCTGTGGCAAGAGGAAAGCATACTTGAACCAACATAAATTTGTTAAGAAAGTCGAATCCATCCCTTCAGTAGAGTTTCCTGTGGAACACCCGTGCCAGATTGCACTGAACCTGGCTGAACGAGGTATCATTGGACAATTCATAGGTCTTTGGACCTCTCCCAAAGCTATTGATGGATGGGTACAATGAAACTAGAGGCCCCTTGTCTCTGAAGGAATACGAAGCCACATGATAGGCAGAGGTTATTATGTTTTTGTTTTCAAATTAGCAGAAGATTGAGATCTCATTTTCTGAAATGGTCCATATTTCATGGGTCCCCAAGGACTCTATCTGAATAAATGGACCCTGGACTTTGATCCTTTCCAAGACACTCCTTCAGCTATCCCTGTCTGGTTCTGGTTACCCCACCTTCCTCTTCATTGCTGGAACCCAGAATCTATGGAAACAATTGGGAATAAATTAGGAAAATACATTGATAGGGCTGAAAGGAGAGAACAATATTCATGTGCCAAAATATGTGTTGAAGTCGATCTGGAGATAGGATTTCCTGAGGCGATCAAGTTGACCATAGCTGGTTGGTCTCACATTCAATAACTAGATTATGAACAGCTTCCCTTCAAGTGACGACATTGTCATGGCTATGGTCATTTTGCTCGAAATTGTAAGAAGAAAAGTGAAGAAGAATCTAAAAAAGAAAAGGGCGAACAATGGACACAAGCCAGAAAAACCGCCACAACTAAAGAGACCATCAAAGCGAAAAGGAAAGGGGGAATCCAGAGATCGAAGGACCCTCTGCTGGGAAGAGTTTAATTGAATATCAAGCCACAACAAATGCCACCATCTCAACAAATCCTTTTGCTGCTCTAAACCCCCCACAAGACCAACTGGAACTTGAAGAGGGAGAGGTGCAACAGAATATGGAACAGACAGCAGACACTGAAACAAACTCAGGATCTTAGGAACAGACTTTAGAAGCCATTTCAGAAACCCCTTGTATAGATGCAATCCAATAGGAAATTCAAGGCCCTCTAATAGGCGCCTCTTCCCCACCCTCTTACGCAAAAATGACCAAAAAGAAAAAGTTGATAGATAGTCTTGGTTCTTCCGAAGATGAACCTCTTGAGCAATCCAACAAAAAGGCAGGAAGGAAGTATCGCAAGGAGATCAGAGAAGAAGAGGCGGAGCGATTAAAGATGCAGGGTAGTCATTCCACAACTAAAATGTCACTAGGTAGGAGCACAAGGACCAGACCCCGAAAGGGTGGGTCTGCATCGCCCCCCTCCAGTAAATAATGCAGATTGTCTCTTGGAATTGTAGGGGTCTGGGAAACCCTCTAAAAGCTGAAGCAGTAAAAGACCTATTAAGAATGGAAACCCCAGACATTATCTTGATCCAAGAGACAAAGATAGAAGAATATTCTCTTCTACCTTTAAGTCAAACCAAATGGAAAAAGAACTCAGGAAAAGTGGTCAGCACCAGAGGTACTTCAGGGGGCCTTGCAACCCTATGGTCGGAGGATATGTTCCAGCTTAAAATCACTTCTGTAACCCAACAATGGATATATACAGATCTTCTTCACCTCCCAAGTAAGATTTCTCTAGCTTTCTTCAATCTTTATGTTCTTGTTAATTTTTTGGAAAAGAAGGACTACTGGAATTCTCTCTCAAACTTCCTAGAAATCTATTCCCCCCAAAACATCATTCTGGCGGGGGATCTCAACATCACTCTAGACCCACACGAGAAAAAAGGTGTGGTAAGGGGTAAAGATCCTGTCCATGTTTCAGTGGAGTCTTTGATTCTCAAATGGAACCTTCTAGACCACAAACCTAAGAAAGTTCGTTATACTTGGACCAACAATAGAGTTGGTAATGCCAACATTGCTGCCTGTTTAGACTGGTTTCTAGTTCAAAGTACTCTGCTGGAAGGGAAGCATTTAATATCTTCAAAAATTCTCCCCAAAATAACATTTGATCATAGCCCCATCTTGCTGCTGATAGAGAAAGAGGAGGACTTGGGCACTATTCCCTTTATATTCAACCCTCTTTGAGTATCGAGAGAGGGATTTATGGACATAATGGCTAATGTTTGGGTGCAACCAGTTGAAGGATCCCCCAGCTTCATGTGGGAACAAAAACTCAAACACACTAAGTTTGCATTAAAATCCTAGACCACACTGGTTGGTTCGAAACGCGTCGACAAATGATTATCTATGTGATTTTGTCGAAAATCCTCTAAACAACCCTTTTCACTCCTACGAGTCATAGACAAAAGATAGTTCAGGCTCTTGTTGAGATTCAATTAAGCATGGAAGGATCTGAAATCGCCAAAGCACAACTGCCCATCGAACAGAATGCCCAGTTCAATTCCTTTCCTTTCTTTCTTTCTTTTCTTTCCTTCCTTTCCTTTCAACAAGAAGAGGAATACTGGTGCCTTAAGTCTCACAACCTCTGGCTCCAAGCTGGAGACAAAAACACAGCTTTTTTTCATAGACAATGTAGAGCCTGACTCTCTTGGAATCATATTTCCAATATATCCAATAGGGAGGGGGAAGTTATCAAAGGACAGTCTCTCATAAAATAGGCAGCCACAATCCATTGTTAGAATCTATTCCAAGAGGATGGTTCTTCTGATGACGTCCTGGCTGCCAACTTTCTGTCAAACATCCCCCCTCTTATCATGGCAGATGTAAACGTTTAGTTAATGAAGCCTTTTTCTGAAAAAGAGATAGTTGATGTCATTTGGTCAATGCAGCCAGATAAAGCACCTAGGTCGGACGGTTTCACCATAAATTTCTATAGAGCTTGCTGGAATGTAATAAAACTCGATCTTCTCATAATGGTAAAAGCCTTCGAAAAGAAAGCCAAAGTGGGAGGGTGCACCTACTCCACTTTCCTTGCCCTTATCCCGAAAGAAGTTAACCCTGAGACTTTTGACAGATTATAGCCAATCTCTCTATGTAATGCCTCCTACAAGGTCCTTGCCAAACTCTTAGCCAATAGACTCAAGCCTTTGTTAGGGAACCTGATCTCCCCTCTGCAGGGTGGTTTTGTCAAAGGAAGGCACCTCATAGACAATGTGATCCAAGTGCAAGAAGCCCTCCACTCTAGCCACTGTTGGAAGGAAAAAGGTATGCTCATCAAGTTGGATATGTCAAATTCTTTTGATTGAGTTAAACTCACATTTCTCTATAAAATCCTCCTCTCCTTTGATTTTAGTGCAGAATTTGTGAACTTGATAAAATCTTGCACACATAGACCTTGGATAGCCCCCTTGGTCAATGGCAAACCTTCTAATTTTTTCCAAGCTTCTAGAGGGCTCTGGCAAGGATGCCCTTTGTCCCCCTTTCTTTATATCTTGTTGCCAGAATCCCCAAGGAGAAAGATGACAACGAAAATGGAAGTTGGCACTATTCTAGGTATCAAGGAAGCAAGAGGGGTGGACCCCATAAATTGCACCCTATTTGTGGATGAATCTCTCCTTTTTGGAGGGGCCTTGATTAAGATAGCAAAGCCTTTCAAATAAATCCTTCAACACTTCTGTATAATCATAGGAGCCTTGATCAATAAAATAAAAAGTGCGGTTTATGGCTGAAATGTAGATCACCCAACTATCCTTCGAATTGCTTGCATATTAGGATTCCCTGGGTATGACAAGTGGGAAAAGATCAAATATCTTGGCCTTCCCTTGACCTTGGGACCAAGCCCTCCCTCCCTATGGATTGAAGTAATTTGCAAGATAAAAGAAAAATAACATATTGTGGAGGCCAATGGCTAACAAAGGCAGGGAAGTTGGTTTTGATAAAGGCAGTCCTCTCCACACTTTCCATCTTCCTGTCTTCCCTTCTGCTAGCTCCTAAGTCTATCATGGAGCATATATCCAAACTCCTTCAGGACTTCCTATGGAATGGGAGCAAGGGAAATTAGAGCAAGTTACATTTGGTAAGATGGGATATCCTGAATAGACCACTAAAGCAAGGTGGGTTACAGATACTGGATCCATGCTTAGAAAATCCGACCCTTGGTGGAAAAATCATGTGGCAATTGTATGCAGATAAAAATCATCCTATCAGCAAGATCCTCTGGAAGAAATACCTAAAGGGAGGCTCCCTGAGAAATATCACAATTGATTCTACTCCAACAGGAACAACAATATGGAATTTAGTCAGAAGAAGCATTGACCATATACAACAACATTTATATAGAATACCAAGTAATGGGCAGAGAACATTACTTTAGGAGGATACCATTCAAGGGAATGCCCCATTGGCCACCCTAAATTCCTACAACGATTTAAAGATCTAGCTAGTGAACAAAGGGCTTCTCCCGCTGGCAGACATATGTTCTTGGGACAATAAAGGGATTTGGGTAGGATGTACTTTTCCAGCGGTCCCTAACCCTCTGGAAACATAAAAAACTTTCTCTGTGTAGCACTTTCTGGCCTCGCTCCCATCCATCGTACATCCAAAGATAAATGGGGGTGGCGAAAAACAAAAATTTATACAACAACTGAAGGATTCTCCTCATTACAAACCACACACGCATCCTTGCTGACTCCGAAGCTCTGGAAATCCGTTTGGTCTCCCTTTTTCCTACTAAAGGTGAATTTCTTCACTTGGTTACTCATGCATAAAAAGGCACTAACAGGAGAAAATATAAATAAAAGAGGCTTCCATGGGCCCTTTAGATGCTACCTATGCACTTTTTCTATCGAAACCTTTGACCATTTATTGGTTGACTGTGTTTTCACACAAGAAGTTTGGAAGATGGTCCTCCATGGACTTAGCGTACCCACCCCCTCCCAGATTTGAGTTGTTACTCTCTACACCTCCTGGGCAGATCAAAACCCTGAGAAAAAATCTAAAAATGCAAGCTGGAAAAACATTTGGCAAGCTATTCCAAAATGCCTTTGGTGGAAAGTGTGGTTGGCTCGAAATAAGTGTGTTTTTAACAACAGGATCCCGAAATTAGTGGAAGTGGCTACGAAAGTAAAAATTCTCTTGTCAGAAATAATAGATAAACCATATTTTTCCTTTACATTATCTGCAGAAGTCTCTGCGTGGCTAGGACCCTGCATGATAGGAGAAAGGAAAGATTCAATCAAAAAACTGATGAAATATCCTAATCTGTGCATGCGTCTCATTGCAGTTGACTTTCTTAAGTGGTGGAAGGGGACCCCAAAAGCCATTATCTTCTTTGATGGAGCGTCTAAGGGGAATCCAGGCACTGCAGGCCCAGGGGGATTGATTCTTTCCCCAGTCAGATTGAAAAAAAACCAGGTTCAGTTGGGGCCTAGGCATAAGTTTAAAAAATCAAGTAGAGAGTTACAGCCCCATAAAAGATTTCCAGATTGCAAAGGAGTTAGATTACAAAACAATCCAAATATTCAGAGACTTGGAGCTTTTGATAAAGCTCTTAAACTCCGAAGATTGTTTTAGTAACCCAGCTTTAAAGAAAACCTTGCAGAGAATTTGAAACAATTTGAAAGACTTCGACATAGTTGACTCATACCATATTCTGCGGGATTTAAACAAACAAGTGGACTCACTAGCAATTAAAGGCTGCCTGCTATCTCAATGTAATCTTAGCCTTAATGGAGGACACTCCTTGATTCATCCTTTGCCTTAGCCAATCTACAAAAGGTAGATCTACTTTTCATAGGGAAAGTGTTATTTGGTACCTTGAAAGTCACATTCAAGATCACCAAGAAGCAAGCAGATGGCACAACAAGCACAAGGACTATCAAGTAGAAGAAACATCACCAGAATGTAAAACAGTAGAGGGTACAAGGAATAGCCACACAAGGAACAACAACTAGAATGAACAACAACAAAAGGAACTGAACCAAAAGGAACAACAAGTAGAAGGAACATCAGAAGAAGGAACAACATCTGAAGGAACAACAGGTCGAAGGAACAACAAAAGTAGAAGAAACATCAAGCAGATTAAGGAACAACAACAGAAAGAACATCAATAAGAAGGAACCGCAACAGAAGGAACAACATCAGAAGGAACAGCAGGCCGAAGGAACAACAACAGAAGGAACATCAGCCGAAGGAACAACAAGCTGAAGGAATAGCATCCGAAGGAACAACAAGCCGAAGGAACAACATCCGAAGGAACAACAGGCTGAAGGAACTACAACAAAAGGAACAACAGGCTGAAGGAACAATAGGCTGAAGGAGCAGCAGTTCAAAGGAACAACATCTAAAGGAATAGTAGGCTGAAGGAACAACAACCGAAGGAACATCAGGCCAAAGGAACAAGTAGAACAAACAATAGTAGAAGGAATGGAAAACTTAAGGAACAACAAAAAGAAAACATAAGGGAAAGGTCGCAAAATTTTCTCTTCCAGAGATAAAATGTAAGACAGAAAGCAAGAATAGCCAAAGAATTCATAGAACTTTTGAATTTAAGCATAGGAGAAGGGACTACCATCAACGCATTCTCATTGCTCAGTTTTTAAAAGCTATTGTTGATTGTAATAAGAGCTTTCTCCACTTTTGGCAATAAATACATTAACCGTTCTTGTTAAAAAAAAAGAATAAAGAGTATATTAATTTATTAGGTTATAGTCTTAGTTTAAGTTTATGGAAATAAATAGATCTAACAAACTAACAAACTAATTAATTAATTAATTAATTAACTTATTAATTTTCCTTTGCTTATCTCTTGGTCAAGTCAAGTATGTTGTTGCTCAGTCCATTGTAGCCATTTCCTTTCTCAAAAGTAGTTGTTTCTTTTTAGTCGTTGAATGATCCTGTCTTGGCGATGAACCACACTTGTTGGTTCGAAACACGTTGACAAATGAATTTTGATGTGATATTCACCGAAAATAATTCTCAATAAACTTGATATGGATCACAAAAGCCTAAATTCAATAATAATAAAATGTTGTCAAATAAAAATATGCATTAATTCATAATAAAGAGTTTTACTTTAAATATGTCCAAAATTCATGATAAAAGTAAATATAACATAAAAACAGTGTCAAATAAAAAGTTGCATCAATTTAGAGAATCTCACTGAAATATATGATCTATCAACCTCCTCGTTCTCTCATCTGAATCATGGGTGCCCTACACAACATGTGTAATTGCATATATACATAAGATCATGTACTTTAAAATTAAATTTTAATGTTTTAAAATTAAATGACAATGTAATCATCAAAACAAAATTATAAAAAGTTTCAAATTCCATGCAATGCCTCATGTTGTTCCCCCTCCATTGTGCCCTTGTGGTGTTCGCCATGCATTGCACCCTCATGGATAAACTTTACAATACATGTGCATGTATCTATATTAAAATTTTAAAATTGCACATGAAAATGCATAAACTAGATCAATATTAAAAAAATCAAGTATGAACTTTTTCAAATTGTCTAGACGATTCAATCCCTATAACCTACTAAAGTTTCAAATTCGATGCAATACCGAGTGGTGCCCCCCCTGCATTTCTCCTACCTAGATGCCTTGTACAATACATGTACATGTATATATTAAAAAATTAAATTGCACACGAAAATGCATAAACTTGCAATATTAAAAAAAAATTATATGACCTTTTCAAAGTGTTTAGATGATCCTATATCCATTTTCGACTCCATCGCTAAAGTCCCTGGAGAATGGAAATCGTCTCCACAAACATAAAATTCTAAAATTTTAAAACTGTAAGATAAATCTATCTCATTTTTTTAATGAAGCTTGCACTTCAATCTATAACAAAACATTAATGAAATATTCAATACTCGTGACAATCAAATATTTGACACTGCCTAGTAGGGAGGAAGAGGGTGGCACTATGTTGAAAACATCGGACGAGATCTAAATCTGTTAACATTTAATTATATATACATAATTATTTCTTTTAAAAACATGTCCTCACAATACCGGTATAATAAAAGTAGAATAATAACTATATCAACATGGACTCTTAAAAAAAAACTAACATCTCTCAAAATATCTTGATTGGAACTTGAACCTGGGACCGTGATATTATCAAAATGTTCGTTCAACAAGTGATTTAACTACAAATGGTGAACATATGATACATTTGTGTTAGATTATATCTAAAAAAATTAACAAAATGTATGTGAATTGACATTAATACATACATTACAAATTACATTAAAATATCCACCCTAACCATTAACAAATACCGATCCCACTCCCTCTTCCTCATGAAAAATTAGGTATTTCCAATGATTACCACAACCTTTTGCATATGCTTTAAGCTCCTCAATATTCATATTATATATCTCCTCATTTATTTTATATACAAAATTAGCACATGCATTAGCTCGTGCTCTTTGTCGATTTAGACTGATATCAATTCCAATCAATGCACTCTAGATGTTGTCTATAATGGAATCCCTTCCTTCTTGACCAATTTTAAATGTGACATCCATCTATGACTACAAAGTTACCAAACAAGGAGGTTTACGTACCAAAAATGGTCGAGGGCGAGGAAATTCAATATCACATAATGCGCCCTTATGATCACATAACCAACTTCTCCCAATACCATAATATTCAAATGGAAGGTCATTATAATCGAGTTTCATACTAAAAAAGTATTCAACATAAAATAATTTTGCAAAATAAATTGGAACCTCATCATTCCATGGCAGCTTTCCATACGTTGCAAGGAACCTATCATAAAAATGGGTAGCTATATTAGGGTGCTTGAAATATTGCACCTTAAGCATTTTTCTTTTCAGTCCTTCTTTGAAATTAAACATAGATTTTTCATTTGTTTTTGTAACCCTTTTACTACCCTGGGCCCATTTATTGGGACCCATTATTGCTTCCTTTCTATGCCTAATTATATCTATAAAGTAATCCGTGGTTGGCCCAAGCTTCTCATAAATATCAAGTAATGAGCTTAGAGAGTGAACAACTATTTCTAAGCTTTCTTGACTCTCTGCAACGAGCTCCAAGCTTCCAAGATCTTTTCTCAATTTTGAATAATGACTTTTTCTCCTTTGTAATGTACAATGTTGGAGGTTTTTTTCCCAAGGAAGATCATCAGGAATATCAGATGGATAAGTGGTAGTTGATGTATGGCCTTCTTCTTGAATTGACTGGCTTTGCTTACATCTACTTCAAGCAACATTTTCACCCTCTGCATCAATATATAAAATTACATAAATATAAAAACATGTGAAAAAATGTATTCATACACATGCAAGATAGACATGTGTACGCATATGTACATACAATTCATTTACATGTACAAATTTGTTTTAACATAATTTGTTTATTATATAATTTACCAAAATGATGAGGATCATGATGATCTGATTGAGATTGATGACCACCAAGAGATGGTTAAGCACCATCATGCCCACTCGGAGATAGTTGAGCACCATCATGACGACCCAGATATCTTTGAGCACCATCACACTGAAGTACATCAGTTTATTGATCTTGTTGACCACCCTCATGCGATGATATAGTGAAACCTCTAAAAACAATATAAAATCAATTCAATATATATGTATACATACATATGATTCTACCTATTTATCATTTAAGTAAATTCACACACACACACACACACACACATATACCATACCATGATGGTGTGAACGATGACCCTCCATTGATTGAGTAGATACTCTTTTCGACCTAATTTGAGATGCTCCTAAAAAAATGAAATTTATTATAAATTAATTTAAAGCTAAATTGATAAAAAAATCAATTCCATATGTATGCATACATATGATTATATTCAAATATCATTTAAAAAATTGCATGTAAACATATATATACCATGATCATGATGCACCTCCTTCAATTCATTTGATATTCTCTTTGATCCATGACCTCCTCCTCTAGTAGATGTATGAGACTCGATTGATTCTCGCCTTGAAGGATCGTGTGGAAAATGCTCATCCATGATATGGATATCTATAGATATATAGATACATGGTATTTAAAAATTTAACTCATGCATTTACAATTCTTCTTAAGATTACTATTTAAAAAGATCAAGAATTCAAAAAATTGTTGTAACCCTTTAAGCTACCTCATGCATTTAAAAATCTTGAAATTTCTATTTAAAAAGATCAAGAATTCAGAAAATTGATGTAACCCTTGAAGGTACCTCATGCATTTAATTGATGTAACCCTTGAAATTACATCATGCATTTTAAGATCTTAAAATTTCTATTTAAAAACATTGAAATTAAAGAATTCAAAAAATTAATGTAACTATCTGAAGCTCTTCATTTAAAATATACTCAACACTAAAACAAACATGTTGAAGCATGTACATTTTGAAAATTAAATTCAAAATTTTCTAAAACATGTCAAGTTCACCAAGTTGTGCCTACATAGTGGGGGCACACTTGGTATAGAATTGAAAAAAAACACATGGTCATTAAAAACAACACATTTATAACTAAAACACACACACACATATTAAAGATATCTTACAATGTCCATTAATAAATTTTGGTGGAGAGCTTCTTAACAGTAATTCGTCTTTCACACACAAATATTGAATTGGCATTTCCCCATAAAATAGATCACTAGACATCTTATTAACATTTGCACAATTTCTTATGCTAAATGATTGAAATTGTCTAACAATATTTTTTTCTTCTCCATGTGGTTGTTTTAACCTCTCATTTTTAACCTGGTACACGCCTTTCATCTAGTTGCACACAAGTTTGGAAATGGTTAAAATTACAATTCCATTGGATCCATACTCCCTAGATGTTTCTAATCCTTTTATCAATGCAATATAATATGCTTCATTGTTTGTTGTTCTTACAGGTACTTTCATTTTCCTTTGGAGGACTTTGTTCATTGCAATATTTCATAGCACATAAGTAATTACTACTTGCCCTGGATTGGGATAGCAAGAAAATATATGCATAATGTCCATTTTTCAACCATGTTTAATGGGTTTTCTAATCCCTGTAAAAATAAAATTCAATAAAATATTAAATTCATTTATTTCAAATGCCTTAGTTTATGAGAGAATGATAATAAATAAATATCTATTGTGATTGAATAGTGGGATACTACAAAGATTTATGAATAATATATTTATTTATTGTAAATTACTTAGTCTATGGGAGAATGATAATAAATAAATATCTATTGTGGTTGAATAGTCAAATACTACAAGGATTTAGCCTAGTTTTAGTATCATCTTCTATGTTATCCTTCGTAATTTATACAACATTTTCATATGATAGCTGAATTTATACAATGTTTTCATATGACAGCTGAATTTATACAACGTTTGTATATGATGTTAGTTATTGTTATTGTTCATTAGGGAGGTTTGCTGGAGGAATTTTTTGCATTGTTAGTTCACTGTTATTGTTCATTCGGGAGGCTCGCTAGAGGACTTTTTTGCATTGTCGATGTGCTAGAGGAATTGTTGGTAGAATACAACCCCTATGTTCAACACTCATGTGTACCTTAGTCAACTCATTCAAACCAAAAATTTTATTGTTTGTGGTTAAACTTGTTTAATTTGGACATTCTCTAAGAGATTTATGAATCCAAATTGATATCATATTCTATAAAAGGTTTGCATTGCTCCCACCTTTTAAATGTGATATAAATGTGATATTTATAGTAGTTACTTCTAGGGAGAAATAGATATACTAATTTTTTTATTTATCCATTTTATTTAAAAAATGGTGAAAACAAAACAAAAGATGAAGGTTCTCCAACTAGGGTGATGAATATCATTGGTGGGAAATGAGACCAAAACAAGAATGCAATTAATTAATAAAAAATATGGTTGGCTTTGACCGTAACATGATCTTGGTTGGGTAAAAGGCCAAATAATAATATTTCCAAGTGGAAGCCCATTAGGTTGTGTTTCAATTGTGAATTTATTGATAGTTGGGGGGTTACAAGAGAGGAAGATTGTTATAGGCTCATTAAAGAGGTTGTTGGGTAAGAGAGAGGCTTAGGTAGAAGAGCACCAGATATGAGAATATGGATATAGGAGGTTACAAAGAGTTCACTAAGTGGAGGGGAAAATTCCTAAAAGTAGTAAGGTAAGAAAATGAATGAATGAGAGGAGAATAAACCAATTAGAATTGGCAAGTGTAACACTAATGGAGATAGATCAAAGTAATTGTTTTGTACGATGAAATTAAGACTAATTGAAATAGAGATATGTGGTTACAAGCACATGAGAATCAAAGAATGAAGTACATCTGCATAATAGAATGTAATGAGTGAGTGAAGTGAATTTTTTATTTGGTAGCCACGGAGGAGGTCAGATATAAACAATATTTGATCTGTGAAATGGAGGACTACTTGATAAAATATTTTACTCGTACTAATGAAAATTTGAAGTATTAGTGGTTAAATCATATCAAATTGTCAAATTTTCAAACTACTTTTCTTAGCTCGATCAAATTTGGTAATTTTCCCCATGTGACATTACGAAAACAAACTCGTCCTACATATACATCTCTAGTTTTTTCTTCAGAAACTAGATCGATAACATGTGGAGCATAGTGGGGTGTACTGCCTGAACAAAAACATGATGGAACAAAAGGTGGGAGGTGGGATTTTAGTTTTTCTTTGTTTTGTATTTTTACCCTGTAACAATAATTTTAACTACAAAAATTTCTATTTGTTATTTTTATGGCTTTTGTTTTAAACAGGTGGATAGATGGCCTTACAAGCTGATGATGGATCATTAAATGCATCACGACAAGGTCAGGAGGAAAATAGTTTTATGGCTGAACATCAAGCAAGAGTTTAATATCATCTTCAACTACTTCCAACTATGCAAAATTATTTTGTTTATCCTGTAGCATAGACAACACAGTTGATTTGTGTTTTTTTATCCTGACTTGTTTCTCAGGTAAGCAACATAAATATATGTACCATTTTTTCTATTGTTTTGCATCCAAAGGTGTGGAAATAACTTGGGCATACTTCACAACCTATTTTAAGAGTATCTTTATGGTAACTTGGTAAGTAGTTGTGTGTTGGTATGATTCCTTGAATATGTTAAGGTTTAAATCATTTATTGCAATCCTTGTTTCTATTAATATCTTCAATAGGACCCAAAGGAAGGCTAACTGATCTTGACGTTTGTCCTGAGTAGTTTTCCAGGGCATGTGTTTGTCCCCTGGATATTTCAATATGTGTGATTATTAGAATGACAAAGATTTCAATGTGTGATTATTGGAGTGATTGATTTTTGAGAGGATAATTTTCTCTCAAACTAACACAAGATCCATCGGATTGAAAATGATTTGAATGGTCCAATTATTTTCATGTAATCCTTCAACAGAGCAATAAAGAATTTTTCTCTAAATTGGACAATTTACAATGAACCCTAAACACTACTCTCTATTAGGATTTTCTTTCTATCTGCAAGTACACTTGATCTTTCATATCCTATAGCGAACATTACACTTGATTGTATGTGTTAGGGCTTATAGCGAACCTAATTGCAATATTAATAATACATTACAAGTGACTAAACATATCATATGCCTTTTGGAATGGAAATTCTATTTATAATTTTACTTTCCAGTAAGGATTTAGTTCTCCTAGAACCCTCTCAGGAGAGTCATAGAAAGATCAGAAAATTTTTCTTTGTGGTACTCAAGAATAGTCAAGAGAGGCACTTCCGAGAGTTCTCCTGAGCATTCACCGAGCTAACTCACAACGTCTAATTTTGGCTAGTCACAATGTCTAAATTTAATTATAGAAAAGCATAAGAGAAAAATAGAAGCAAAGCTCTGATATCTAATTTTGGCTAGTCATAGCCTCTAAGTTCGATTCCCTATACTGTGTGCAATTACGTCTGCAAATTAAATGTAAGATTATCATATTTTATCTCTAAATTTTAATTTTATAAAATTTAAATCCATATCAAGTCTAAGTACTCATAGGTGTAGTTCGACATCTCCATACAAATTGTTTGAAGATAATGGGAATATACTGCATTGTGAGTTGGCCAAGCTAAAATGTTATAGGTGTTGAGCGATAAAAAGGTGTCTTTTTAACTCCTAATTACCTTCACATTAATTGTCAACCTAGGGACGAATTTTTATTTCAAGAGTGTACTCAGTCTGAGGCGGCTATTTACTCAAGAGTAATGTTATGAAAGATGTAGTACAATGCTCAAAATACAAAATTAAATGGATGCTTGAAAGAAAATCTACTTACAACAAAATATCTTGAAGCCTAAATCATTCATTCAGAAAAATAAGTAATGTATCAGTCAAGGATCCAGTAACAATAACTCATCCCTTTGGAAACTGATGTAACCAAAAGTAATCAAGGAACAGATCATCAATCTGGGGACTAGACAGCAAATGCCAATGCCCACTACAGTTTCAGATCGTTCTGCACACCAAAGCAAAGATAATGTGAATAACAGAAAATGGAACAACAAATATGAAATGGAACAACAACTAAGAAATGGAACAACAAATCGGGAACTATAATGGCAATTAAGTTTAAGAAACATCAAAACCTTAGTCTACAAAATCAAATGTAGTCAATCATATCCTACGGAAATCAAATGGCAATCCCCTGTCTCTAAGAATGAATCAAACAACATGCAGAAATAGAATAGCATTAACTAATGATGAGTATGAAACAACGCTGGAAAGTCAAATACAAATGCATAATAACTTAACACATGGCACACCTCAATAGAAATCTGATCTTGGTAATCCACTTGTCAGTCTTAGTTATAAATAATACGATTGTCTTTTAGAATGGAGCAACAACGTTCATAGATTCAACAATTGCAAGGAAATATAATCTCTAAGATGAATTCAGTAATACCAATTAAAGAGTGTTACAACACAGACATTTTATAATTGAACAACAACGGTATTATGTAAAAGCCAGTTATATCAGTACTTAAAGAAATAGCGATGCGTTGCAGAGTTATGATGTCTCTGTCTCAGGAAACAATATCACTTAACAAATCAAACGTAACAAAGCTGTGATGTAAAATAATAAAACATATCAGATTACCAAATCACGCTGATGAGAAGACCATGCATAAACCAAAGATATAATATAAAACAGCAGCAGCGTGCTCCACCAGAGGTTAGGCCCTTAGCCGCCAACAGATGCTATTGGGTTACTTCAGATGAAAAGAATGAACAACAACTCTCAAGTCAGGTATTAATCATTAAATGGTGAAATCATTACAATAGCTGAAGCTTTAAGACTTACAACATGAAACAATCCTTTCTTCTTCCTATCCTATCATGAATTCTCAATTCTCCATTCTCTTAGCCATCTCCATCTCTGATCTCTGTTTTCATTTAAATAGAGAGAGATCAGAGAGCAGTTACAATAGAGATAATTACAACATGATTCTATTACAAAATTGGATTGTTTCCAACCAATTGATCAACAAGAATATATATTTTCATCCATCTCTCAACAAGAGCAAGACGAATTTGGCTTTGCAGCTGAGATTTGGAGGACGGCCGCAACAACAAATCTGAGAAAATCATGCTCAAAGAACCCTACGTTTCTCATAGTACAAGTTGAATTTTGGCAAACCGTTCTTTACTAAAGTTAATTGGGTCCGTTCTAGACAAAACCCATGTTCCAGATTTTCCATATTCTTCTTCATTTGCTTAACATTGCAACCACAAAACTGTCACTTCTTATTCCAGCGAATTTCTGAGTTGGCACATTTAATGGTCAAATCTTCAATCTAGAAATTATCTTGGAGGTTAAAAATGGTAAATAATGTTACAACTAATTTATTTAAACTATCATTGATAAAATTATTCATAATCATCAATTTATTAGAAATAAAGGAGAATAAATAATATTTATTCATAAGAGCGTAAATCATTATAAAATAGAATTATATGATAAATCGTGATTAATAACATGATAAAGAAAAATAAAAATGGATGAAATAAGTGTTAAAAAGGTGGTCGTATTCACGGCCCAACACACCCCCACACCAAATATATTGCATGTTCTCATGCAACAAAAACTCAATGTGTTGCATGTCCTCATGCAACCCAGAGACAAAACCTATGTTAACCAAGCAAAAGAAATTTGTTCATCTCAGCTCATAGAACAAATGAATTCTTCCTCACTTAATGAATATTCAATTTTAGCAATCTTGATGAAGGCATAACAATGAAGTTGCAGTAAAATATGATATAAATGATAACAACCTTCATTAACCATTTTCCCAAAAACTACAAACCAACTTTTGTTGAAATGTGGCAAGTAAATTTATAATATATGAATGCCTCTATGATTCAAAAATCAGATCGTTTTGATGCACGGATCATGAGATATAAACAAAATGGTTGTAGATGAGAGTGCATGATTTCTGAAATTTTATGAACCAATTTAACTTGAAATTATATGGGTATGTGTATTTTAATAATGTTTGTGTTTTCCAGAAATCACAAGAATTGAATTCATAGTTTTTAAAAGTATTATGGAAATCAATTTCTGCATTGTAATTGTATGCCTTGAATGAGAAAGAAAGTAGAAAACATCCATCATGCGTAGCAATTCCTCCCCCTCTCTGAAGAATTAGCATGCCATCATGCAATGCTAGAAAAGAAATAGAGGTGGTTGCTACCAGCTGTTGAATGCTATGCTTGGTGTAAAACATCATGGAATAAGGGAGGTGTTGAGAATGAATAAGGATAGCAATGGATGATAAATGCTATGAATGACATGGTTATAATAAAGAAATGAACGAAAGCAACACTCCCCCAAGATGATATGCTGCTGAAAAAAATGGGAAGTGGTAAAGATGTGGACTGAAGGATGATAAAGAATGCTCAATGGATTTTCATTAAATTCTCCTAAATTCGTAATAAATCAGAAAATTATGCTATTTTACCTCAAGTTTTACCTCCAAAAAGAATAATGTGGAATGACATATATGTACTGGAAGTTGTTGAAGCTGATGTAGGCAAAGTTGGTGCTGAAAGTGATGCAAAAGGTGGAATTCAGGTAATCACATAATGTGTGAAGAATTGTTCGTGTTCGCGAGTTGCTCGAGCCTCTTCTGTTAGTTGCAATAGTGTGGTCATGCCATGAATAGAATTTCCCCTACATACTTGTTGTTCTCCTGTAAACGAATCACACTTGTGCATACAATGTTCTTGAATCGATAGTGTTAGGTTTGAATAGTAATAGATTAAGATGCATGCAAAAATTTCAATCAGAAAAACTTTTGTATACATGCAATATTAATATTTTGTCAAATCAACAAGTTATGGCAGAGTGCAGTAATCATATCGCATGCTAGCCCATAATGCATACATTCCCCCCTCCAATAAAAGGGATTCCATGACCATACAACATATGAAAGGTGTTGTGCTGAGAGCAAGGCAAGGGAATGAACAATATTGCAGTAAATCAAGCAAAGTACACATATCAATGATAGGACATCGAGGGCTATGGTTATAATGAGAGCAGAGTGTATAAAGATAGTTATGAATAAGAGATAGGACGCTTTGGATTGATGATAAGTTATGAAAAAGAAAAAGAATGACAATATGCCAAAAAGATGCTTTGCTGAGTGTATTCTAGCTGAAAAATGATGTGATTGATCATAAAACAATTTATCATGCATAAAGGTTCAAAATAGGGGTAAAAATTAAGGAAATAACTTCTCTGATAAAAATAAAAAATAAGAAAAGGGTATTATAGTAATAATTGACGATAAGATATAACTTCAATACCATAAGCAGAGCCTCTGCTGTCAGCAGGCGTCCATAGCCTCAGCAGGGTTGCTTTTTAACCCATATGAGCCAGAATCCTCAATTTATAACTAGAGAGTTTTAGTATTGTTCTACAGAAGAGATCAGTGTGCTGGCGTGGTAACCAGATAACCACACTGCTATTCACTGGGATGTAACAAAAGTGATTAGGTCGTATCTTGATGAGACCTCTTGTTCCAAGGATGATTTGGCTATCCAGTGCATCATAACCCTGGTGTGGTGGCCATAATGGGAATCTCATTTTGTTACAGCCTTATGAACATGGTAGGCTGGCTCGTAATGAGACCCCCTATCTTCCATCTGCGAACAAAATTTTGTTGTTATTACACATTTTTATGATAAAAAGAGGGAGGCTCAGTACTCCTTAAGAGCAGGGATGGTGGAAGAAGTTGAACATGTTAATAGAAAAATATACCCATAATCTCATTTATTATAGATAGAGAAAATTATAACCAGGAAAGGTGGAACCAACATGGTATTAAGATGATCAATCAATATCATGTTCAACAGAAAACAATTCAGTAAAGTAGTATATAAATAATTGTGTCCTTTTTGAAAAGAATCTATCATCAATAAGTTTTCCTGTTAAAGATCATAACATGAATGATAATAACTCGCTTCAAAAGAATCCATAATTCTTGTCCTCATAAAAGTAGTGTACTTCATGCCATGAAAGAGAATCAGGAAAATGTGGTTGAGATGAACTATGAATAATCCCATAAGAGAAAGGAAGGGTTTCTCTAAAAAATACTCCTAAAGTGTTGCTTTTTTGAAGGAACAGCAAAAACACTCAAAAAGAAAGTGGTGTTCTGTATAGGGAACAACAAAGAAAATGCATACCAAAAAAGCAAAAATACACACAAAAAAGTGTGAAAATGAAAATGTTGTTCCTTTGGAAAAAGGAACAGCAAAAACTAAAAGTGTCGTTCCTTTAGAAAAAGAACAACAAAAATGCAAGTGTCGTTCCTTTGGAAAAGGAACAGCAAAAATCAGAAGTGTCGTTCCTTTGGAAAAGGAACAACAAAAAGGCAAGTGTCGTTCCTTTTCGAAAAGGAACAGAAGTGTTGTTCCATTTCGAAAAGGAAGAGCAAAACATGAAATTGTAGAAGTGTTGTTCCATTTCGAAAAGGAACAACAAAACATAAAAGTGCAGAAGTGTTGTTCCATTTGAAAAGGAACAACAAAACATGAAAGTGCAGAAGTGTTATTCCATTTGAAAAGGAAAAGCAAAACGTGAAAGTGCAGAAGTGCTGCTCCATTTCGAAAAGGAACAACAAAACATGAAAGTGTAGAAGTGTTGTTCCATTTCAAAAAGGAACAACAAAATGTAAAAGTGCAGAAGTGTTGTTCCATTTGAAAAGGAATAGTAAAATGTGAAAGTGCAGAAGTGTTGTTCCATTTCGAAAAGGAACAACAGTTGTTCTATTTCGAAAAGGAACAGCAAAATGAACCGTGAAAAAGGAACAACAAAATGAATGGCTGACCCAAAAGGTGCTATTCGTTTTCCAGAAAAGGAATAGCAAAACGAAAATGTTGTCCCTTTGAAAAAGGAACAGCAGGAATGACAAAAATGCACACAAATGTTGTCCCTTCAGAAAAGGAACAGCAAAATGCACAATCATAAAATGCAAGCATGCAAAGAATGAATTAGCTATTCACTGCATTGATGCTGAGGATGTATTACAGTTGAATGAAGCAATACCTGAAACACAAAATATAAGAGAAATCAGAAAAGAAACAACAAAAGGCAGTATGTAAATAAATAAATTAAGTTACAACAGCTATAATATTATGTAAAAAAATGACCTCTTTCAAAAATGTTTTGGCAGCAGTGACAAGACATGAATCTTCAAATGGAAATAAATTATTCATTTGTTCTATTATGAATCTGTTGGGTAAGGAGTTGGATGAAATTCCTTTGTTTCATAAAATTTCTTTCAAAAATCACTCACCATAAATTGACCTTCTTTGTTTTCCCAAGACCTGCAAAAAACAAGTGTCTACCTGCAATAAAACATTAAATCATGGAGAAAGAGAGCTGATCAAGCTCCCCTAATCCAAGAATTATGCAAAAAAACAACAAGTAGTTACTCTGTATAACAAATCCATTGAGAAAATAACAAAGTGAAATTTATTTGTCACCTATGGGAGAGCAATGGTCGACCATACTAACCAGCAGTGTTTTAATCACAACTTCTTTGTTGTTCGTCCAAATTGAGTGATTCCAAAGCCAAATGAGAGTTAATTAAAAGTTTTATCTCCAATATCAATAGGTTTTAGAAATTAAATGATATGATATGTCAATTTTAGTTATAACAACCTGCATAACAGAGTCATTTTCGATTACCCAGCTTAGACCAACAGTTGGTATTTTAAGCATAAATTTTTCGTTTGATGTCAGATTCAAATGATTAAAATTGGAAATGAAAGTAGATTAATTTAGTTATTTCCAATAGAAATATTCTTTGAATACAAGAAGAATTGATAGGTCAAATACTGTAAGGAACAGCCGAAAAAACAGAGTTTTAAGGGTGCTGATTTACGGTAGACAGTTGGTATTTTGATCATAACTTCCCCATGCGATATCAAAAATGAGTGATTCAAATTGTATTTTAAACTAGATTCATAGGGGAATCTACCATAGAAACATGTTTTAAAAATTCATTCATTTACGCCTCCAAAAACTGAATGTCCCAACTTTGTTCCTAAGCTGCCCGCTAGACATCCGGTCAATGTTTTGGTTCTAAATTTTTCATTTCAAATCCAAATTGAGTGATTCAAATTGGGTTGGAAAGTAGAAAAAAATGGATAATTAGGATAGAAACATGTTTTAAAAATATTCCCTTTTGGTCCCTCAAAACATGACTGTCCCGACTGTTTCCAGAAATCTCATCAAGCCTGCAAGCCAAAAAAATGATATTCAAGCATTTTTTTCATATTGATGATAAAAATGAATATAAGTGTTTGTATAATTTTCATTTCTATTATAAATCATATACATACACAAATGAATTGAAACATTTATCATCGATGTTGATTTCGATAGCGTGTTGCAACAAAAGAAACAACTAGTTTTACAAAAATAAAAAAAATGTGTTTGTTTTATTTATTTTATTTTCTCCACTATCCTACTCTTGTTTGAGAATCGAATATGTTTATGTATAAGAGTATTTCCAGTGGAGCCATTTTCGAAATAAGGCTTCATGTATGCACATACCCAAATTTGAAAAATGCATGTTAATGGATATTAGGGTACGAGAAGCCAACTTCCCTTCAAAAAATGGTATCAAAAATTGTTGAAGCTGTAGGAATTTACAGGGTAAGTTCCTCAGACAGAACACCAAAAGGACACCACTCACAAATAGATCACAAATCAATACACCAGTATTTTGACATGGTTAAAACTCTCAAAGAGGGAAACAGTCCACGGCCTGTGCCAACGTGGCCACTACAGGCAATCTATTAATAAAAGAATGAAAATTTACATAACCTTCTCTCATGCATGGTTAACCTACAAATGACCCTCCATGTGCTTTAAATAGAATTCATGGACCAATCGGGTGTCAAGCCACGGATCAAGTGTCAGTAATACCGAGGAGAGAATGAACTATCGGATCACTACATATCGTGACCGTCAGATTGTAAGTTACAAATGTACATAGTAAAGAAACACACTTTACCTAACTCTATACTAGACCAAGTTATACTTAACTATTCCTATGTGTCGGAA
>APFE031593079.1:80570-133311 GCA_000404065.3 Pinus taeda
ATATGTTCTTCATGTCCTCCCATGTTTGGATGTAGTTCCCACCTAGGCTCATGAACCATCAGAGAGCTGCTCCTTTTAGAGTAAGAGGAAACACTTTCAATCTTTGATAATTAGTACAATAATCATATTCTCTACAAAGTATTTCAAACTCAAATAAGAATGTATCTGGATCTTCATTTGCTAAACCATGAAAATTTGGTAGAGAAGATGGGGGAATTATGTGCATTTGTGTCACTCCTCCTAGATATTTGATAGGAAATTCAAAAGTAGAAATGTGAGTCATTACTTACCATAATAGAAGATGTTCATCATGTGTTTCTTCGAGGCTCCTTTTTCAAATGTTCCTGTCAATTGGTTAGTGAAATGGGTGGTGCTTACATCACCACTTGAGTGAAATCATGAGATTTTTTTTTCAAAATTTCTATTTTTTTTCCTAGTCATTCACACAAAAATTCAAACATCTATTTCTATTCTAGGTTCTTTAACAGTTCTGTTGAAAAGCGGGCAAGGGAGCAGTGCTTTTACATGCTCCGTACGTAGGTTATTACCTTCCGTTTTTAATACCCAATTCTTTCCTAACAGACACTTATCAAATGCACACTACTCTTTTAAAAATGGCTACACTCTCCCCGGCAATGGCGTCAAAATGTCAAGCAATAAAAAGGTGTCTTTTTAACTCCTAATTACCTTCACATTAATTGTCAACCCAGGGACGACTTTTTATTTCAAGAGTGTACTCAGTCTAAGGCGACTATTTACTCAAGAGTAATGTTATGAAAGATGTAGTACAGTGCTCAAAATACAAAAGTAAATGAATGCTTGAAAGAAAATCTACTTACAGCAACATACCTTGAAGCCTAAATCATTTATTCAGAAAAATAAGCAATGTATCAGTCAAGGGTCCAGTAAGAATAACTCATCCCTTTGGAAACTGATGTAACCAAAAGTAATCAAGGAACAGATCATCAATCTGAGGACTAGACAACAAATGCCAATGCCCACTACAGTTTCAGATCGTTCTGCACACCAAAGCAAAGATAATGCGAATAACAGAAAATGGAACATCAAATATGAAATGGAACAACAACTAAGAAATGGAACAACAACTAAGAAATAGAGAAACAAATCGGGAAATGTAATGGCAATTAAGTTTAAGAAACATCAACACCTTAGTCTACAAAATCAAATGCAGTCAATCATATCCTACAGAAATCAAATGGCAATCCCTTGTCTCTAAGAATGAATCAAACAACATGCAGAAATAGAACAACATTAACTAATGATGAATATGAAACAACGTTGGAAAGTCAAATAAAAATGCATAATAACTTAACAAATGGCACACCTCAATAGCAATCTGATCTTGGTAATCCACTTGTCAGTCTTAGTTATAAATAATACGACTGTCTTTTAGAATGGAGCAGCAACGTTCATAGATTCAACAATCGCAAGGAAATATAATCTCTAAGATGAATTCAGTAATACCAATTAAAGAGTGTTACAACACAGAAATTTTATAATTGAACAACAATGGTATCCTGTAAAAGCCAGTTATATCAGTACTTAAAGAAATAGTGATGTGTTGCAGTGTTATGATGTCTCTATCTCAGGAAACAATATCACTTAACAGATCAAACATAACAGAGTTGTGATGTAAAATAATAAAACATATCAGATTACCAAATCACGTTGATAAGCAGACCACGCATAAACCAAATATATAATATACAGCAACAGCAACGTACTCCACCAAAGGTTGGGCCCTTAGCAGCCAGCGGATGCTGCTGGGTTACTTCAGATGAAAAGAATGAACAACAACTCTCAAATCAGGTATTAATCATTAAATGGTGAAATCATTACAACTGATGAAGCTTTGAAACTTACAGCATGAAACAATCCTTTCTTCCTCCTATCCTATCATGAATTCTTAATTCTAAATCCTCAATTCTCTATTGTCTTAGCCATCAATTCTCCATTCTCTTAGCCATCAATTCTCCATCAATTCTCCCCCCTCCTCTCTTGTTTTTATTTAAATAGAGAGAGAGCACAGAGCAGTTACAATAGAGATAATTACAACATGATTCTATTAAAAAATTGGATTGTTTCCAACCAATTGATCAACAAGAAGATATATTCCATCCATCTCTCAACAAGAGCAAGACGAATTTGGCTTTGCGGCTGAGATTTGGAGGATGACCGCAACAACAAATCTGAGAAAATCATGCTCAAATAACCCTGTTTTTCTCTCAGTACAAGTCGAATTTGGGCAAACCATTCCTTGATAAAGTTAATTGGGTTTGTTTTGGACAAAACCCATGTTCTCGATTTTCCATATTCTTCTTCATTTTCTCAGCATTGCAACCACAAAACAGTCACTTCTTATTCCAACGAATTTCTGAGTTGGCACATTTAATGGTCAAATCTTCAATCTAGAAATTATCTTGGAGGTTAAAAATGGTAAATAATGTTACAACTAATTTATTGAAACTATCATTGATAAAATCATTCATAATCATCAATTTATTAGAAATAAAGGAGAATAAATAATATTTATTCATAAGAGCATAAATCATTATCAAATAGAATTATATGATAAACCGTGATTAATAACATGATAAAGAAAAGTAAAAATGGATGAAATAAGTGTTAAAAAGGTGGTCGTATTCATGGCCCAACAATAGGGTATTTGAAGAAGAAATTAACAAAGATTAAACTTGTGAACTAGCCAAGCCAACAAGTTGTTGGAACCTAGAGCCTAATTCCTATTGTAGGTGAGATGGACAAGAATCGATGGTTGATGCTATCTACGATGCTAGCCTTATGAAGGAAATATCGTGCTTAGTAACACTACATGCTTCCTCTACCATTGGTTTAGGTTCATGTTCTAGTTAATTCTAAAGAAACTGGAAAGGATACTGGATGCTCACTATGTTTAGAACCCATTAGCATGTTTGCCTGTCCTTAGAGATGATTTATTGGGATAAAACCTATCAGTGGGATCACCATTCCCTATCCAATACTTTGTTGATCTTATTGCATAAAGAATTCAATGGCTACATAGATAGCTATTTATGTGCAATCTCACACACCTCAAAGGCAATTCAATGGCTACATATATAGTTATTTCTGTGTAGTCTCACACACCTCAAAGGAGATTTATTTTTAATATATAATTTATGTGTGTATTCATGACTACTAGTGGACACATAATTATCTGCATGGCTTTAATGCATATTCATGAACAACAATCGACACATCATTATTTGTGTGGCTTCCATGCACCTAGGTACTGATAATTTTTTTAGGTCGATATCTTTAACTAAAAGTGAAATTAAAATATTTTAGTCTTGAGCACAATCAAAATGGATACCGTAATCCCTCTGCAATAATTCTTCCATCCTACCATAGAAATAATTCAATGGATGAGCATATATGTGACAGATAGGCGACATTTAAGAGGGACCCAAACTTTGGTAGTGGAAGGTCCTATGGAAGATTAATTCCCTTCTCAAAGAAAAAATTACAATTTAGTTCCTCCATGATAAATAAATTAGATGTCTATCATGCTTGCCTTCCTTTTGATTTTTTCTTGAAATTTCCAATAAAAAACGCATATCAGTTGTTTCTTACATACTTGGTCTGGAGAACGAGGAGGCTGATAGGAGGAAACAAACAAGGAGGATGATAGGAGGAAGAGGAGGCTAAGGAATTCCTCTAGCGTCGATGACAAATGGCACCAATCAATACTGCAAAAAAACCATTAAAAATTAAAAACAACAGTAAAAAATGCAATGAAAAACCAAAAAAAATGAAATAACCTCCATTCCAATACATACGTTATCGACAAATCAATTCCTCCAACGCACCGATAGTGTAGAAAATTCCTCCAATGACAAATGAACAATAATGGTAAACTAACAACACAGAAAATCCTTCTGTGACATTAGAGTTGAGATATATATAAACATTATTTTGACTGAAAAAATTTATTACCGATTTTTCCACCACTGCCAAAAAATTCGTTTAATGGTCAATATTAATGTAAATGACAATAATGGTTCGATCAAATTCATTTTACTAATTCAGCCGACAAAAAAATTGTTCGGTTGAAAAAATGCAATTATGAATTTTTCAGGGGTGTTTCTCACAAAAGTGTAACCTAGCTTCACGTGTAAAAAAGAGTCATTTTGTCCCACAAGACCTAGTTGGCCTTGCCTTGTCAAGTCGGTCCTGAAGAGGCCTAAATCAACCTCCTGGATGGCTAGAAAAGGAATATACTTTTACCTCATTTGTTCACTAACTCACACTCCGTTTTTTGTGCAAGAAAGAAGAAGAAGAAGAAGAAGAAGACTGAGGAAGAGAGATAAGAATCCAAGCAAGGAATAAAATTTGAGCTTTTTCTTATCTTTTTCCACACGTTTGAAGTTGTTGGGGTCACTCTATGAATTACAGGTCTAAATTTTGTTTCTACGAAGGTGTTAGGGAAATTTTGTATCTGTGAAGGTGTTGGCGCAACCCCTGTGAAGGTGTTGGCGCAACTCCTGTGAAGGTGTTGGGGCAACTTTGCAAAGTTGTATGTATGAAATTTCTACCTTGAAGAGATTTGATCAGCTTTGATTCTTGTTAACTTGGTTTTATTGGAGGGGATATGAAGGATGGTTCACTGGTTCCTTGTGGAGGTCTTGGTCTAGGGACTTGGATGTCTCACTTTAATCTAATTCTATAAGAAGAGAAGTTGTTTGAGTTTCCCCCCTTGTGGGATCTTTCTCTGGATTGGAGCCTACATCTTATGTTCTTTGTCTCTTGTGATCTTCATGTACTTTAGGTTTTGTAATTGCTTGATGAATAATATATAATAAAGTAATAAAATCCAACAAACACTTACATTTAATTATCAAGTAAGAAGAATCAAACCTAGCCTACAAGCATGTTGATTTCCCAATACTAAGGAATGAGTCCATTTAGCTAGTTGGGAGAGTTTATCACTTCTAGAAAAAATAGGGGGTTAAGGCTTTAAAAAGATCTCATAGTTCGGGAAAGTTGTATGTATGAAGATTTTATGGAGAGTTATGACTTATGTTGGTCTCTTTGTAGGTTTTAACGCCGTATAGAAATTACCTGCATACGAATTCTAAAAAACATAAAATAAACAATGTGAGATCATAACACATAAAATACATATACACAGAGATTTTCCCCTGGATCCCAAAACTGGGACTACTAGCTTGTTTTTTCATTATGTTCCTTTCAATGTTATAATACATATTTATAAATGTCGAAGCATCCAATACCATGGACCGAAAACCATCACGTCCAATACCATGGACAAAAAAACCATCATGTCCAATACCATGGACCGAAAACCATTGCGTCCAAAAACATGTGCGAAAATCATGCACAAAACCATAGGTGGGTCTGCCCAACCTAACATAGGGTCCAAAATCAAAATTTTCTGGGGCCCTGGACCCCATAAAGTGGGGTTACAGGTGCCCTTCAAACCCCCTGTTAACTACGTGGAAAGAATATAACACAACCCAACACTCTTGAGTGATGTCATGATATCCAAATAATTTAAGAAGTTATTGCTTATTGACTAGATTATTAAGCCTTGTAAACTTAATTCATGTGCTTCAAAAAGTTGGATAACTTTAGTGGACCATTTTCCTCTGATTGGAGAATGGTTAGTATGGAAGGATGGAGATGGAAAGAACATCGTTCTGGGTTTGGATTCATTTATTGAAGGAGAGGAGTTTTACAAGTTACACATGGATCTTTTTCTTCTTTTAAACAAACATGGTTTCATAGTTTTGTCTCAAATAAAAAAACTTACAACAGACTAATTTGACAGTGGTTGGTTACAAGCTAGTGATTTGGGACTTCAAGGAAATTTTTTAAAGGATTGGAAAAGATATATAAATGGGTTCTCACATTGTGGTATTTATTTTTTATAAATAAAAGAAGAAATAATATGGATTTGGAATATATCCATTGGATAGGTAATAACTAAAGAAGCACATGAACCGATTTCTTATTCCTTCATGACTGTTTGGGAAAAAATGTAGCATAAGTGTATTTGAAAATGGCTTTCCCCCTTAAAGCTCAAGTGATATGGTTGGCTAGTCCTTGAAAACACTATATTGACTTGGGAGAACTACATCAAGAGGGGAGGTTGTGTTCCTAGCTTCTATGTCATTTATAGTAAACAAGTTGAATCTATTGATCACTTATATGTTTCTGGTGAGTTATTCAAACTTTTGTGAAGGATATATTCTAGATCTTAAAACTCTCCTCTATCTAGTAAACTTCAACCTTTCATGATAGTCTACTTAAGTGGTATTTCTTAGTTAAAAATTTAGAGTTCCTATTTTTGTGATACGGTGAAACTAAAGACAAAGGAATTGTGCTTTGTTTGAAAACTCACACAATATATTTGCATTAGTCGTTAGCTTGAAAGGAATCTCATAAAGAATATAAGCACAATGTAGTCAAATAAGTTCTCTCATTAACTTTCAAACCAGTTTCCTATTGGCTTTTTTGATGGTGGAACTCAATTGCATTCATGTGGAGTAGACATGCATATAGTTTTGAGCAACATTCATAGATACATACTTTCAATGGGAGGAGACTTTGATATAAACACTAGATTTAAACTAGTGGATTTATGGGGTTTGATGTACTTTGCATTAAAAAAAGGATTTTATTTATTACAAACCCTTGGTGATTTCAAGGTAATTATTGATTAGTGTTATGAAACCAGCTCACAAAAAGATAAAAAAAGATAGATCAATGACTTAGAAATCAACCTCTTTGAGGGGGCTGTTGGAATTATGATACAAGTGTTGTTCTTAATGGTAACTCACTCATAGGTTAATTCAATTTTGGTAAAAGGCAACTCACAATACAACAGGTATATTCAGAGCTTATAGGGCAATGGTACAGAAGAACAGGAATATGGAACTAAGGTATACTGATAAGAATAAATAAGGTAAAGGAAAAAGCTAATACACGCTAGTCCACTTAGTCAAAATAGCGTATACACGCTGTTCCATATAACAAAAAGAGTGAATACTTATACATGCACACCCACATAAAGAAAAGTGCGTACATGATTGGAAAACCTAGGTTTTGGTCCGAGGTATTTGGTTCGTGCTATTTGTTGGGCACTGGAGAAGGTATGTTATTTTCATTTACCTTGTTACCTTTTTTTCAAAATTCACAACCTTTTCACATCATGAGCTAAGCATTTGGTAGAAAAATATGACAAAATCTAGAAGGTTTATATGTAATGTGAAATAACTAATAATTACCCTTTTTCTATGTAGAAAGAGGAGAAAATGGAGGACTGTCATCCCAAAGGAAAGAATGAGACCAAGTTAACTGTTGTCCCTTTGGCAGGGAACCACGCTCAAACAAGGCGATCCAAATTGGAGTGTAACAGACGGAAAAAGGAAAAGGAGATCTCCAATCGGCTCACAATAACAAGAAGATAACTGCAAATTAACAGCTTGATGAATCCCTCAGGATCCTTTGATCCTGAGGGATCGCTATCTTAATAATCCTCTGCATTGTTGATATCACCGTTTGGCTATTATAAAAAGGGGTAGCACTGTTAGCTTGAAAAAAAAGAGGAGAAAACTATTGTTATTTTTATGAAATTTTCCTTGGTACTTGAACTTTGATCATCGACTCTCTTTGAAGAGCGAGTCCCTGTAACTCTGTTTCATATTTTAATATAAAAACTTGGTTGTTGTTCTATCGTTGATTCTCGAGTAGCCTGAAGTAGTGAGTCCTTGGAGGCTAAGGGCCCCACCCTAGTGGATCACTTGCTCCTGTATCATATTCCTGATTCATGTGTGGTTTGATTTATTTCTTTTACTCTACTCAGTAATCTGAAGCGCTTTACTATTTTACATATCGACTCTGTTATACTTGATTAAATATTATTGTTACTTATAACAGGAATTCTATGTTATCATTCTAACTCTGCATCGCATTATTGTTCCTTTTGAGAAATCATATAGCATTGTTGTTCCTTACAGATTACCAATTAACCGAGCTGTATATTCTTAAATCAATACTAATGTATGATTTATTCTTAAAATCGTGACTATTGGTTATTCAGAATTGTTGTTCTGTTACCATTGTTGTTTTGAAACAATTGTCGTTCTGAAACAATTTTTGTTCCGTTACAATTGCTGCTATTTTATAGCTATGGTTCATGTGTACTGTATCGAGCTCAGATTACTGTTCCTTTTACTGATTAAGTGGGTTGCGTGTTTAACTTGGGTAGCTGTACATTCTGATTTCAATTGCTGCTCTATACTTTATTTCTGAGAGTCTGCTGTTCCATTTCTGTTTGTTGTTCAAATCGGAAGTTGTTACTTAATTCCTGTAGATTATAATTATTGCTACATTCATTTCCTTAGGTTAAGGTGATGCTTTTCAATCTTATTCATAAAGATAGTTTCCGTTCCATTTCTTTCCATTTGAAGATCATCATTGCTTTGGTGTGCAGAAGGTTTGAAATTGTAGTGAACATTGACATATACTGTCTAGTTCCCAGTTTGACGATCCTTCTTTTGAGTGCCCTTTTAACTGCATCAGTTTATAGAGGGAAGAGTTACTGTTACTGTACCCTCAACTGACAAATTGTTGTAGCTTTCTGAACGGATGATTTGAATTCTAGGTTTCTTTTTGCAAATAGATTTCATTTCAAGCATCCATTTACTCTTGTATTGAGAGCACTATACTACTAGCATTACTCTGATAAATGACCGCCTCAAACTGAGTACACTCATTGAAATAACAAATCATTCCTAGATTGACAATTAATTTTGGGTAAATAGAGGTGAAAAAGACCCTTTTTACTACTCGATAGTATTGACCCTAGGTATTTGGTCCAAGGTATTGGTCCTAAGTGGTTTTGGTCCAAGGTATTGACAAAGGGCCTAAAGCTATATAAGGAGGAGAAGATCATAAGGCCAGGTGTGCAAGTGTATGGTTTCTAAGAAATACCTCTATCTGAAGTATATTTTATGTTGCAGGGGCTATGTTTGTGATTTGATCTAAAATACTCTGTGCACCTTGAATTCAATGTTGGATTAGGATCATGAGACCTAAAGTGACTTATTATTGGATGATATGATATTGGTTGGACTAGATCTGACTGTGTACACCTGTTTTATTCTTTAAATGTCGTGATCTGGGTTTTTCTGAAGTTTAGAAGTGCAAAAGAGTTATGAGCTGATATTTGCAGATATGTACGCTGGTTCGTCTCTTCAAAAGCACGTGTACACATAGGTTATACCCTTCAAAATAGTATGTACAAAAGAAAAGATTCTTTTTTCATATGTAACTAATCTATCTGATCAAATTTTGTTGGTTTATTATTGTCTATCAATGAAGTCTTCTTAGATCTGAATGTAAAATTGAATGCATAAGGAGGCTGGTATTTGATTGATTGATTGTATAAGTGAGAAGAAGTGATATCTGTCGCTGCCTGTGGAAAGCTCTGTAATTTGAAAATAGATATTCAATATATTTCTGGTTGGTACAAACTTGATTCAATTTTTTTTTTTTTGCAGTAGTTTTGAAGGTATACGCAGGTTTGATTAATGGAAGTAGTGTATACACGTAGTTTGGGTTCAACCAAGTAGCGTATACAGTCTGATGCATGGTTTTTGAGGTTATAACTGGTTTTGAATGATGATGCAGCTTTCTGGGTTTAGCATAGTGTTCTGGTGTCAATGATCTGATTGTTTAGATTAACTGAATGTTGGTTGATGCAGTTTAAATTTAAATTTTGTTTATGGTTACAGTATGAAAATTGGATGAAATGTGGCCTCCAGATTGTGGTTTTGTGATCCAAGAGTATCCAGTGTGAAAATTTATGAAACATGGTCCCTAGAGGAAGAAAGAAGGTGGTAGCCTTCTGTAGGTTGGTGCCTACATACTAGTAAAAAAGTTGGCTTGTACAAGAGCTAGGGGGTTGCAGCTCCCTTCCAATAGAGGCTAGAAAACGAGAGAAGGTTGTAGCCTTCTATAGGTCGGTGCTATCGAGCAGTAAAAAGGGTATTTTTCACCTCTATTTACCCTACATTAATTATCAATCTAGGTACGATTTGTTATCTCAAAGAGTGTACTCAGTCTGAGGCGGTCACTTGTCAAGAGTAATGCTAGTAGTACAGTGCTTTTGCAAAAGTAACTAAATGCTGGAAACAAACTCTAATTGTAATGACAAGAAGTTTAAATGGTTGTAACTAAATCATTCATTTAAGGAACTTAAACACTTCATTAGTCAATGGTGCAGTAATGATAAATCTTCCCTTTGTAAACTGATGCAATTGAAAAGAAATCAAGGAGAATATCATCAATATGGGAACTTGACAACAATAGTCAATGTTCACTATAGTTTCAGATCGTTCTGTTCGCACCAAAGAAATTGCTTGAAATGATAACTCAAATAACAGGAAAGGGAACAACAACTAATCTACTTAAAAACATTGAACAATGCTTTAACCTATAGAGATGAATGAAGCAGTAATCGTAATCTACAGGAATTAAGCAACAACCTTAATCTCAGAAATGATTTGAACAACAAACTGAAAATGGAACAACAAACTAAAGTGAGTTATGAAATATAGAATAGCAACCTAAATCAAATGTAAACACACAACAAACTAAATCGAATATTACACACAGCACATCTATATCGAAGGAAGTAGTAATATGAGTTTCGGCATAACAAATATTAACCATGGTTTTGAAGAAACAACAATTGTAATTACCATGGAATAGCAATCCCAATAAACAGTAATCACACTTGGAGGTAAACCGTAGATAAATAGACAATAGTACCGATTTATAAATACACAACATTGTTACTCTGTAAACAAACAGTAATGGTAATCTGTAAGGAACAAAAATGTTATACAATAATATCAATCTGTAAAGGAACAACAATGTGATATAAATTTAGAATGAACAACATAATGTTGTCAGTTGCAGAGGATAGCCTTACTATTCAAGTATGAGTGAAATATAACAGAGCTAATACATGAAATAATAAGGAACAACATATTACTGAACAAAGTAAATAAGAGAAATCAAACCACACACGACGTGGAATTGGAAAATAATGATATAGGAAGCAAGTGATCCATTGGGGTCGGGCCCTTAGCCTCCAGGGACGCACTGCTGTGATTACTCCAGAATCAAAGACGGAACAACAACAAAGTTTATATATTAATCATCAAAACAGAGTTACAGTAATAGCTCTTTAAAGAGAGTCGGTGATCAAAGTTTAAGTTACAATAGTGAATTTCATAAAACAACCATAATTTTCCCCTTGGGCTAGCAACGCTATCCCTCTTTATAGGAGCTAGGTGGAAATACCAAAGGTACAAATATTCTTTAAGGTAGTGATCCCTCAAGATCAAAGGATCCAGAGGGATTCACCATATCGTTATTTCTCAGTTATCTCTTCATTCTCTTGTGCTGATTTGGTATCTCCTCTTCCTTTTCCTGGCTTATGTGCTCTGATCTGGATTGCGTCGTTTGGATGCGGTTCCTTGTCAAAGGGGCAACAGTTGATTTTGTCTTTTATTTTCCTTTAGAATGGCGATCTTCCATTTTCTTCCTTTTCTGCATAGGAAAAAGTCATAATTAATCATGTTACGTGACTCACAAATTCTTCTAAAATTTATCATAATCTTTCAGCATATGCCCATTTCATAATGTAAAGAAGTTATGAATTAAAGGAAAAGATAACGAAATAAGTGGAAATTACATACCTTCTCTAATGCTTAACACACCCCCTGCTTACCCTTTTTCATGCCCTCATGAAAAAATTGTAATTGACATGCAAGGTAGTTAGGGAATAGGCTGGAGAAGGGTTTTCAGTCGCTGGTCTACAAACATGATGCCTAGCTAATAATTCAAAAATATGCCATGTCTGACCTTCAGGCATTTCATATAAGGCTCTATATCCTAGTGCAAGATACCAAATGATTGGACTTCGGAACTTACAGCCTAGCCAAGATGGGCCTTCTCTCAAAATGAGGTCACCATAGATATCCAAGTGGTCAACAACTAGCTTAAAATTCTCATAATTGAATGGTTCCTTGTTTTGGATATTCCGATTAGAAGTCTGCTATCAGAATTTGGTTGCTGCTATGGCAAGGTATTTGATGGTAAAGAAGTATTCTACCCCTTTCCAGATGACTGTTGTGTGAATAGGTCACAATGCCTCGATCACTCCCAGAGTTCTCATTAGGTTCCTATGTTTATTCCATAGTTGCAATGGGTCTCTAGGTTAACCCCTCACCCATAGATCTAATCCATTCTCCTATCTTTGAAAGACATTGTAGGCTTTAAGCCACTTTATTTTATTAACACCAAAAGAAATAAATGGCTGCAGTTGGACATCATCAACAAAAGGGCTAGGGTTCTGCTCTGTTTCTCCATCTAATACAAGATTGTGCAAATAAAATTCACATAACAATCATTGAAATTTCACCCCGTAATGCTTACAACAGTTTATGAAGTCATCAATGGTTTTTATCTCTATAGGTACTCCTGCCTTGACAACTTTAATTTTCAATTGTAAATATCTTTTCGTTAAAAACAAAGCATAGTTTCTGGCAGGTTCCCTACACTGTAGAATGTCAGTATATAGAGAACATAAGGTATCCATTTGTTTGATGACTATGTCTAGTCTATGGGTTACCTTTTTTACTCTTTCTTCTGCCTTTCGCCATCCTTCAAAGGCCTGGATTTCTGATGCGTTAATGCTCTTCAGTTGTTGTTGTAATTTCTCGTATTTTTCTTGAGGAATAGTCTTCTCTGTAAGTTTCTCTATTGTTTGTTGGGCTTGTGCCAACTCTTTTCGCAGAGTTACTATCCTCGGTTCATTATCCAACATGATAATATCGGGCTGGAGATCTACTTGGATCTCCTTATTACGACATCTTGTCTTTATGGTCTGAGTTTCCTTCTTGCCAGAGGACAGTGCCTCTATCTGGATTTCCTTATCACAGGCCGATATGTTATCTGTTTGTATTTCTACATGTGCAACAACCATATGTTGTTCCTTTTGATTCTGAATGACAAGTTGGACTTGAGTCCTCTTGGTCTTTTTCTTAAGGGGTTTTTCCTGGGTGGTTGCACGCTTTACCACATAGGTTCCTTTTGATTTCTTCCCCATTTTCAAGACTCTTATCTATTGTCGAAGTTGCTTAATTACGTTAAGAAATATTTTTTGTTCCTTTCACAATCTTTTAATTTACTATGTTTTCTTGGAAGGAACAGTCATTCGTTTACTCAGGCCTAGACTTTGTACCTCAAGTATTGTACCTTCGTCTTGGCCAATTTCCTTATTTTCTTCTTAGGGTGCTTTTGTAGTGTTTTGCTGGTCAGGTTTTTCAGGGGTAGAAACCCTAGTTTGTTCTGTTGTCTCTTGGGCAACTTCTTCTTCTACCTCCTCTTCATCATGGAATTCTCCGGGTGTATTTTGAATAGGAATAGATTGTTCCTCTCCCTCATCCTCATCACTCTTCTCCCCAGACACACCCTCATCATGAGTATAGTGATCCTCTTCTTCTTCCTCCTTATCACACAGTTCCTCGAATGCACTTTTATCATGAGCAGAGTGTGCTTGCAGTACTTCTTTGGTATGGGGGTTGAATGAGTTTTGAGGTTGGACATATTCACCCATATTTTCCAGAATTTGGGCCAATTCATCTTCCTGCAATGGGTTTTGCAGTGGACTTTCATTGCATTGTTCTATTTCCTCTCCTTCTTCCTGATCGGGTTGCTCAGTCTCCTCCTCCGGTTCTCCTTCATCATTTTCCTCCAATTTTTTTTCGTTCTCCCCACATTCCAATTGTGGGGGTTTCTCATCTCCTGAATCATGTATTTCCACCAGTTGACTAATGTTTCCCTGGGAATTTCCCAACATTCCTCTGATCCTTTCCAACCTAACAAATTTTCTTTGTTTCAGTGGTCTGCTGGATGTATTGGCAATATGTTTTCGTTTTGGGGCCGACAAAGCCAGTCCCTATTCTATCGTGAAAATTAGTTCTTCCCAACTGCTCTGCCATTGGGCAAGACTATAGCTGATTATCAGTTGTATTAACCTATGGTGGCTTATTAATGACTCTACATGGTGAGATTTCTTCATGCTTTAGGCAACATCATGTAATAAAGAATTTAAAAATGCAGGCAAATTCACAACACATTTTTGCTTTAACATGACTAAAAGTTTGAGATGGCGTGGTCTTACCACGTCTTTCCTACCATCGCAAGTGATGTAGCTCTGGATAATTCTCACAAATTCTGCCCATGGCTCTCCCAAAGTTGTTGGCAGAACTCTTTTCCCTTTTACAGTAAGGTTTTTCCCTTCATCCTGGAAGATGGTCATGGTGTCTCGTAGTCTCACTTTTTTCAGAGTCCACACAGGTCTAGTGGCTGGTAGTCCCGAAACTTCTTCAATTATGTCATCAGTGACTGCTATCTATCTCCCACTCACCATAGAATGATGTTCTTGCAAGTTCTGCAGAAACTCAATTTCCACTGTCTCATTGGATTGTTGTATTTATTGTGTAGCATCAGAGACCATCAATACCTGTGGCTCACTGTGAATTGATCTTCCTCCCATCTTATTCATGCTTAGCACACTGTAAAAAAACACAGAGACGACAATGGAATAGAAGGTTGTTCAAATTTTTAGCTCACTGTTGAGAAAACATGGAGAAGATGACGGAACGACAAGCTATTCAAATTTCTAACTTACTACTAATTTTTGCAGAGAAAAACACGGAAATGGCTTTGGAATAGCAAACCATGCATATTGGGAAACAAAATACCATTAAGTCTTGCTATTCCCGAGTCATAATTCTTCCAAATGATGAGCTGACACGTATGCTAACGAATTATGGAGATCACCTGGGCCCCCCAGCAACACGATAGGCCATCCTCAACCATCAAATAAAGGAGTAGCGTGCTGAACTGCCATAGTACAGAGTAATAAAGGAACAATGTATAAAGATATGCCATGTTTACAAAAATGAGCGATTACCGAAATCAAGGTGTATGATAGAATCTTTAATAAATATGGAAATGCCGTGATATGATGCACGAAATGAAGGATAGGGCAGCTGACGTGAATAAAAGTTCTTATGTGGTCATTATCGACTTTTACTATCATAATTGATTTGTAAATTATTTTCATGTATCAAAGGTTCGAAAGGGTTATATACATAATCTCATTTGAACCACTTATAAAGATATAAGAAAAAGGGTTTTATAGTTACTATTGGTGTATAAGAAATATGACTTCAATACCATCAATAGAGCTCTACTGCCCACAGGTGTCCATAACCTTGATAGAGTTTTTTATTTCACCCTTGGAACCATAATCCTTTGTGTATGCTTAGGAAAGTGCCATACAATGTCTAAATGGAGGCCATTGTGCTAGCTTGATAACCAGATGAATCAAAATTCCATTCACTAGGAAGGAGTGAAAGGTGAGCAGGCCAGCTCATGATGAGACCTCCTTTTCCAAGGACTTTTTATCTTTCTGATGTGCCTCTTGGATCATATCCCTGGTGTGGTGGCCATAATGGGAATGCCACTTCACTTTCTTCCTTATGGTCATGGTAGGCTGGCTCTTGATGAGACCCCCTATCCTTCATTTGATAAATCATGTTAGTAATCATATAGATAAACATTTTTTTTCTTTTCCTTCTTTTGTTTTATATAACACTTTTCCTATTTATATACATAAGATGGCTCAACACTCCTTAAGAGTAGGGATGGTGGAAGATGTCTAAACATCTCAATAGAGAAACATATGCCCATATTCTTATTCAATAATAATGATCAAAGAGAATTATGGGTATTTAGAAAGAACCATCATGATAAATTTAATCAATCATATTAGTATTAGTAAAATAATGATAGCAAGGTGATAAATACTTGTGTCCTCCCCTCTTTTCTTTTATCAATTCAAAGCAATTTCTTTTAAAGATGACGATTTTGATGTGATTTGCTGATTTCAGTATCCTCTAGTTTTTGTGTTCTTGCATACATGTATAGTTGTTGCCTTAAATGACCATTACTCACAAAAAATACACAAAAAAAGAAGAAAAATGCATTCCAAAAATGTTGTTCTCAAGATGGAACAACTGTTGTTAGAGACAAATAATATTTTCACACAAAAACCACAAGCAAAAAGGGAAAAAAACATGCTTGAAACTGTTGTTCCTTGAGAGGAACAACAACTATTCCTTAATTGGAATAGCAAAGAAAGAAAGCGCAAACAAAAAAATGCGAAAATGTTGTTCCTTCGGAAAGGAAAAGCAAAAAATGAAAGTGTTGTGCCTTTCGGAAAGGAACAACAAAAAACCAAGTGTTGTTCCTTTGGAAAGGAACAGTAGAAAATGAAAGTATTGTTCCTTCAGAAAGGAACAACAGAAAAATGAAAGTGCCACTCCTTCAGAAGGGAACAATAGAAAAATGAAAGTGTTATTCATTCGGAAAGGAATAACAGAAAACGAAAGTGTTGTTCCTTTGGAAAGGAACAATAGAAATGCGGATATGCTGTTGCTTTGGAAAGGAACAACAAAAATGCAGAAGTGTTGTTCCTTCGGAAAGGAACAACAAAACATAAAAGTGTTGTTCCTTCAGAAAGGAACAATAAAAAGGTAGAAATGTTGTTCCTTTGGAAAGGAACATCAGAATGAAAAAGTGTTGTTCCTTCAAAAAGGAACAACAAAACAATAGAAATGTTGTTCCTTCGGAAAGGAACAATAGAATGCAAAAATGTTGTTCCTTCGAAAAGGAACAGCAAAGCGGTGAAAATGTTGTTCCCTCTGGAAGGAACAACCAAATGCAGAAGCATTGTTCCTTCGAAAAGGAACAGCAGAATGGTGAAAATGTTGTTCCTTCCAAAAGGAACAACAAAATGCAAAAATTGCAGAAATGCAAAAATCTGTACAGAAAGTAATTTACATAAGCAAAAGAAAAGAATTATGTACAAACTTTAAAAGCAATCAAATCACTTAGTGAACCAAAGGTGAGGAATATTTCTCTTCCTCATCCAGAATCTGCATGTTGGAGTCTTCCTAGAGTTGTTGGTAGAAGGATTCTCGAGTAAGTGGTTTGCGGTAAAATCAAACTCGGTGGCCATTTGCTTTAAAGGTGCATCCAGATCCGTCAATGGTGGTTAAAGTGATGGTGCCATTATCATGCACCTTCTGGATTTCATATGGTCCTAGCCAGTGAGTCTGAAGTTTCCCTAGAAGATCTTGAAACCTGGAATCGTATAGGAGCGCCCAATCTCCTCCGCAGAAGACTTTCTTTTTGATGAGGGCGTTGTGCCATTTTTCTCTATGTTGTTGGATTAATGTGGTATGTTGAAAAGTGGAGAGCCTCATTTCATCTAGCTAATTGATTTGTTGTAGTCTATTAATCTAGGCCTCGTTTAAATATAGACCGACTTCTTGTGCTGTTCTCAAGGTTTGTATTTTGAATTCTATTGGAAAGATGGGCTCCTTTCCAAATACTAGCTGATATGGTGAGTAATTGGTAGTGGTTCTCCATGTTGTCTGTATGCCCACAAGGCTTCTGGAAATATTGTAGCCAAATCACGTCTATGTGATGCAATGGTTTTTGTTAGTATTGCTTCTGTTACTTTATTCATGCTCTCTACTTGGACATTTTCCTATGGGTGATATGGAGTGGTAATTTTATGTTGAATATGATGGTTTTTTAGTGTTGCAACAATTTTATTATGAGAAAATTGCAGTCCCCTATCCGTGATTATGTCTCTTGGGAGGCCACATTGCACAAATATTTGGAATAGGAAATGAATGACGAAATCCTCTATAGCTCTTGGCAGTGCCTCTGCTTCAACCCATTTGGTCACATATTCCATTGCTACCAAAATGTATGTTTTCTGGTATGATGATGGGCTGATTGGACCAACAAAATCGAGTGCCCAGCGCTCAAATGGTTCAATGAATAGCTATGCATTCAAGGGAATTTCGTCGGACTGTTCGGGGTGTCTTGCTCTTTGGCAACTGTCACAAACTTGAACAAATTTCTTTGCATCTTTGAAGATTGTGGGCCAGTAATACCCTGTTTGTAGAACTTTGTGACCAGCTCTAACTCCAAATTCAGAAATTTCAATTGTTCTAGAAAGTTGACAGACATACCTTTCCAAAAAGCCCACTTGGAGAAAATTTAGTGCACGGGAAGGCCTCCAAAATCAGCTTCAAAAAGGCGCTACGCACAGGGACAGTGGTGCAACGCACAGGATGGAAAATTGTCATTTTTGCCAAAAAACTCTGTTTTTCGCTTAGTTTTTTCTTAGTTTGACTGTCATCTCTCTCATGGTCAAACTCATGATGTAATTTGATGTAACTTGATGGAATTTGATGTAAAAATGTTGAAAATTCACTCATGGAGGTAGATACATCATGAAAAGGTAGTTTTGAATTGAATGAATTAGTTTCCTAGATTTTAGAGGCAAGTTGTTCCACTGCCTACTTTTCAGTTCTTAGTTTAGATCTTGTTGGAACAACTCCTAAACTCATGAATTCGACCTATAAAGCTTACTTTCTCATTTCTTAGTTTTTTGTTTCCAATATCTAGTACTTTTTAAGTCATTTGTCAAGGTTGGACTTTTGTGAAAGCTTTGAGCAGCATTGTACATTCATCTCTGCAGTTTGGCAAAGGAATGGACCAAGGTTTGCAGAATTTTGTGGGATTCTTGTAGCAAGTTGATTTGGTATTGTTTCTTCTTCTGTAATTCAAGTTTACATGTGTTTATGTATGCCATCATCTCTCTTTGTTCAGCTTAACTAAATGAATCAAGAATAAAGGTACAATTAATTGATGTTGTAGTGCTCTAACTAGGGTTTGCTTAGTTTTCTATGTTTTTAGCAATTTGAAGAGGATCCCTAAGACTTTCATGCCCTCTCCAACTCCTCACCATTCTTAAGACTCTCCATCTCACTTGTTTCAAAGTACTAAACCATTTTCCTAACTCGCCCCATAGAAACCTCTACAAGGCTGATTCCATTCCCCGGACCCAAATTTTTGCCTTTCACATTTGAGCCAGCAAACCAACATAAAATTCAATCAAACTCCTCTAAGCATATACCTAGCCTAAAATTAGTCTTTATATCAATCATCTCAAGCCTCATTTGCTATATTTTCCTAAGATTGATAAGGAGAGAGCCCTCTCTCGACCTGGTAGGGCTAGCTACTAGGTTAAGCATGGTTTGATGTTACCCTAAACCTGCCTTTCTCAGCCTGAGGTAGATTTAGGCACTAACATAGTGGCGACAATACTGCAGAAGAAAATATTATTTGTTTGTTAGTGTTCTTTCTTAAAAACTACAAACAAAGCCTGAAGTTATGCCAGGAAGCCTTTGAACTGCACATTGCTTTGCAAGTGCATAAGTAGATAAAAGTTGCTTCAGTCAATCTCTGGTATAGTCTTATAAGTTGAAAATCTAACTTGCAAATTGCCCCAGTACATCAAACAATTTTAGACTTTTGGATGATGAGTTTAGAATTTAGTAGGCTAACAAGATTTTAATGTCAATTTGATTTTTGGGAATAAATCAACACACTGGCTTCCAGACGATACACCAGAGCAAATCCTGATCTTGATCCCCCTCCCGTGTATGAGAACCCAAATCTTATTCCAAGAATTCTACGCCAAGAAAGTTCTATGATTCTTGTGTTTAGATCTCATTCATGATCAATCATTTTTGAATATCTTGAATATCTTCCATTTGATGAAAGTTTTGAGCTATCTTTGTTTGATACTAAGTTTGAAAGTGCAGTTGGTGCTACTGCACTAAATCTTGAGTTTGTCAAGGATCTTGAAACTGAATGAGAAAATCTATCAATTGATGCTTATATTCTAAATTTCCAAACTTCAATTGTGGCTGCCAATATTCCCAAGTTCTTAGAATTTTCATCTGCTACTCTTGGTTCATCTGTTGTTGTATCTAATTCATAAATTCCTACTGAAACTCCTTTTATTCCCTCCATTCCCATGCAGCCCACCATCTCTGATCAGAAATCTACATTGATTTCACCTCCATCCACTCCTTCTACACCTCAAACATCAAGAATTTCTTCACCCCCTTCAACACCTCATACACCGGTCATTCCAACTCCTCCTACATCCCCAAGGCCAGTTGTAAATCTGCCTCAAGCAATGGCTACCAAATATGCACCTCTTGTTTTGCCATAGAACTTGGATAACATGCCAGCTAATTATCAAACCAAGATCCCATTGTTTAATGCTTCTCAAGGTGTCACAGCGCAGCAACATGTCGATCGAATGAGTAATTTCTTTGATCCCCACAAGATTGATGCAGAAAATGTAAAAAAGAGATTATTTATGCAAACTTTTTGAGGTGAATTCAGAAAGTGGTTCAGAGCATTTTTGGTAGAACAATCAATTCACTGAAAGAACTTCAAAGACAATTTCAGGATCGCTGGGAGGTAAAGAAAAATCCACTTCAAATCCTTTCCGAGTATGAGAACATAAAGAGAAATGTTGGTGAAAGTGTCCAAGATTACTGTGTTAGATTCAATACTATTTATAATGCCATTCCGGCTAACATCAAGCCACCTATGGGGCTAGCTTTGATCAAATTTCCCGATGGTTTTGATCCCAATATGGCATATCAATTGAGAGAAAGATACCCGACTACATTGGAGGACATGTAGAAAATTGCAGTAAGTGTTGAAGCAAATTTGTTGGCTAAGAGAGCTAGAAAAAAGACTGAGAAGAAGGTGACTATAAAACAAGAAGCCTCTACTTCAGACCATTTGCTGCGTAAGATTGAGAATATGTCTGATAGATTCACGATTGTTGATAAGCCAGAGACACAAGTTAGAAATCCAAATTTCGTGGTCAGTAGCAACAACAATTTAGAATCAAGCAACGAGAGCAAAGAGCTCAAGATCCATCAGCTCAACAGCAATTCAAAACACCATTACAACAGAACTATGTTCATGGCATTGAATCAGAAGATGATGAAGCCCCGATTAGAGAAGAGAATTACTTTTTTACACAGGATGATTTTCCAATTTATATGATCGAGGATGAAGAGTATTCAGAAAGTCCAACTGTCCAAATGGATGAAGATTTTATATTGGAAAATGAAATAGTCCTAGAAGAGGAATCAGATGAATATTAGAGAGGATACATGAATGCATTGATAGTGCAACAAAGGCAATACTCACTTAGGAGTAGGGATGTTCCTATCAATCCAATTTAGAAAAGGAAGGAAGCACCACCACCAAAGAATGACTCTCCAAATGTGCAGAAAAAGGGAAAGGAGCCAATAGACCCTACTCCTAGTAAAGTGCAATCAACAAACGAAAAGTCAAATCAACCAAATGCAACAAAGGAGAAAACTAAAAAGAAAGATGCTCCAGTCAAAGAGGTAGAGAAAACTACAACCTTTAGCTTAGAAAATGAAATTTCTAAGTTAAAAGTGTCAATATCTTTGACTGAATTAATGAAGAAAAACAATTATAAAGGTCAAGTGGCTAAGACTTTGAATGTAGATCCTTTATCTAATATCGTAAATGTGGAAGATGACCAACCTAAACTTATCTTTGGTATGGCATTAGAAGGTCAATCTGAGGATAGTGATGTAGCTCCCTTTTACATCAGGCTTAGATTGCATGATTATGTTTTGCACAATGCCATGTTTGATTCGGGAGTGTCTCATAATCTCATGCCAAAGGCAATCATGGAGAAACTAGGTTTGGACATCATAGAAAGTATCATGACCTTTATTCCTTTGATTCTTGTAGAGTAAGATGTATTGGTCTCATTAAAGATTTGGTTGTCAGTTTGGATCAGACCCCAGCAAAAAAATTTCTTATGGATGTAGTTGTGGCCAACATTCCCCCTAGATTTGGCATGCTTCTATCTAGATCATGGGGTTTAAAACTCAAAGGGTCATTGCAATTAGATTTCTCCTATGCTACTATTCCCGTGTTTGGTCAAATGAGAATGTTATATAGAGAGAAAAAGATGAAATACATGATCACGAGCAAGGAGAAACCTATGAGTCATCCAATTAATTATGTACATACAGATTTAGAGTCTTTTGTTCTTTATTCTGATAGTTTTAATGATGTAAATAATCAATTAGTTGAAGTAGAAGATATTCTAGAGATCACTGAAAATTTCAGAGCTATACCTCATCAAGAGAGGCAAAGGCTTGAAAGTATCGCTTAGCAGTCAACATTCCACCAGCAGTAAGAAAAAGATGGACAACAGCCAAAGGTAGAAAAACAGGTAGAATTTTAGCATTTGGAAGAAGAAGTTGGCTTGTGGAGTATGGACTTTGATGGAGCAGTAGGTAAGGAAGGTGTCGGAATTGGTATTTGGATACGTAGCCCTGTTTTCTCACCAAATAAGGTCTCAAGTAATGTAAGAGTTTGTTTCTATAAGTTGGCTTTTGATTGTTCTAATAATGAAGCAGAATATGAGGCACTAATTGTAGGCTTGAAAATCCTGAAAAAGCTTAATGCAAAAAGAATTTCAGTTTATGGCGACAATGAATTAGTAATCAAGCATGTCAAGGGAGAGTACCAAGCAAATCATCCTCGAATGAGGGCTTACCGTAATGCGGTTTTAGACATTTTGAGGTTGTTTCCAGATTTTACTTTGACATGTGTTCCACGTTCATAGAATGTTATTACAGATTCCCTTGCAACAACAACAAGTAACTTGAAGATTCCGATGAATTCAAACAATAGGTTTGAAATTCATGTGAAACATTGCCTAGTTGTCCCTAATAATCAAAGATATTGGGAAGTGTTTCAAGATGATAAGGAGATTGAAGATTTTTTGCGAAATGAAGGTAAATATCAAGACACTTCTATAGATGGTGAGCAAGATAATGGTGAACCAGATTTAGAAGTAAATCAGATGGAAGTTTTGTAACTGAAAGACAATGTCATCCCTAAAGGCCTCATGCCTTTAGAGGAATTATTTGACCAAGATGATGTAGCCCAAAAACCAAGTTTGATGCTGACTGAAAAGGGAGTTGAAGACATGAATATTGGAACCGCAGAAAATCCAAAGAAGGTGAAGTTGTCAAAGGCATTGCCTCCTCAGGTAAAGGAAAATTACATTAGTTTATTGTCTTCATTTACTAATGTATTTGCATGGGATTATTCAGATTTGAAGGAGTACAATAAAAGTATAATTCAGCACGTCATTCCAATCAAGCCAAACCAAAAGCCTTTTCACCAAAATTTAAGGAGGATCAATCCTAAGTTGCTGCCATCCATAGAGAATGAGGTGAATCGATTATACAAAGTTGGTATAATCATTCCAATCAGATTTTCAGAATGGATTTCCAATTTGGTGCCCGTGCGGAAGAAGACAGGTGAGATTAGATTATGCATTCATTTCAGAAATCTGAATAAGGTGTCTTTGAAAGATAATTATCCGTTGTCAAAGATGGACCACATACTTCAAAGAGTGGTTGGGGCATCTCTTATGTCACTACTTGATGGGCATTCTAGATACAATCAGATTTTGGTCCATGAGGATGATAGAGACAAAACAACATTCACCACTCCATGGGGGACTTTCCATTATGCCAAGATTCCATTCGGTTTAAAGAATGCTGATGCAACTTTTCAGCGAGCTATGGATATCACCTTTCACAATGAGAAAGATGTATTTTTAGTAGTTTATCTTGTTGATTTGACAGTTTTTTCTAATTCAGATGAGGAACATCTTTACCATTTGAAGATTTTTTTCAGTGGTGCAGAAAGTATGGCATATCTCTTAATCCCAAAAAGTGTTTGTTTTCCATGGATGAAGGAAAGCTTCTCAGTCACATCATATCAAAGGAGGGCATTTGCATCTATCCTGCTCGAGTGGAAGCTATTCAAAAAATTGATTTTCCCCGTAGTAAAAAGGAGATCCAAGCATTCAACAATAAGATGAACTTCTTGCGTCGTTTTGTGCCAAATCTAGTAGAACATTTGAGGGAAATCACAAACATGTTAAAGAAAGATAGTGTAGTAAAGTGGACCGAAGAAGCTATCAAGTCTTTCAATTTGGTAAAGTTGGCCCTTTCTTCAGCTCCAATTTTGATTAGCCCAGATTATTCCCAAGATTTTGTTTTATTTTCATTCACTTGACAGCATATTATGGTAGTTGTCTTAATGCAAAAAAGAGACCAGCTTGAGAAGCCAATTTCCTTTTTCAGTAGAACAATAAGAGATGCAGCCTTAAAGTATAATATAGTTGAGAAGAAAGCTCTTGCCTTGGTGAAAGCTATGAAAGATTTCAGAGTATATATTTTACATTCTCATATTCTTGCCTATGTTCCTAATGTAGTCGTCAAAGATGTTTTAATGCAGATAGATCTAGAAGGGAGATGAGGCAAATGGATCGCAACTTTGTTAGAATATGACTTGGAAATAAAGTCAACAAAGCTCATCAAGGGACAAGGTTTGGAAAAACTAATGGTGGAGTCTAATTTGCATGCCTTGGACATAAACTTGATTGTTGTTATGTCCGAAGAAGATGAGGAAAGCTCACATGTTCAGGTATCAGAAATTTTTATCCATTTCCCTTGGTATTCTGATATTGTATATGTGCTCCAAAATCTTTCACCGCCTCCAAGAGTGGCTAAAAATAAAAGTAGAACTCTGAAATTAAAGGCTGCCAAATTTTGTATTATGAATAATACATTGTATTGGAAAGATCCCAGCGGTGTCTTGCTGAATTGTTTGGTTGAGGAAGAAGCAATGCAGGTCATGGATGACTTTCACAAGGGGGATTGTGGAGGTCACCTATTTTGGAAGACAACGACAAATAAAATTTTGAGAGCAGGGTACTATTGGCCTACTCTCTTTTTTGATGTGTATAAAACTGTTACAAACTGCCACGAATGTTAAATTTTTAAGGGAAGGAGAAAATTACAGCCACTACCTCTTAAACCTATTAGGGCCTAAATCTACCTCAGGTTGAGAAAGGCAGGATCTAGGGTAACATCAAACCACGCTTAACCTGGTAGCTAGCCCTACTAGGTCGGGAGAGGGCTCTCTCCTTGTCAATCTCAATGAAAATTTATCAAGGGAAAAAGATGGCCAATAAAGATTGAGATGATTGATGTAAATACTGATTTTAGGCTAGGTATGTGAGTTGAGGATTTTGAATAAATTTAATTTTGGTTTTGCTGGCTCAAATGTGAAAGGCAGATTTGGGTCCGCGGAATGGACACGGTCTTGCAGAGATATCTATGGGGCGAGGTAGGAAAATGGTTTAGCACTTCAAATTGAGTGAGATGGAGAGCTTTTATACTGGTGAGGAGTTGGAGAGGGCATGAAAGTCTCAGGGATCCTCTTCAAATAGCTGAAAACATAAATAACAAAACAAAACCCTAGGTAGAGCACTGCAATTCAATGAATTCTACCTTTATCCTTGCTTCATTTAGTTGAGATGAACAGAGAGAGAAAATGGCATACATAAAACACATGTAAACTTGCAATTACAGAAGGAAACACAATACCAAATCAAGTTGCCACAAGAATCCCATAATGTGCTGCAAACCCTGGTCTATTCCTTTGCCAAACTGCAGAGATGAATGTACAATAATGCTCAAAGCATTCACAAGAGTCCAACCTTTACCAATGACTGAAAAACTACTAGATATAGGCAAAAAACAACTCATTCTACGCTTTAGGGGTCGAATTCATGAGTTTAGGAGTTGTTTCAACAAGATCTCAATTAAGAACTGAAAAGTAGGCAGTGGAACAGCTTGCCTCGAAATCCTAGGAAACTGATTCATTCAGTTTCAAACTACCTTCTTATGATGTATCTACCTCCATAAGTGAAATTTTAGCATATTTACATCCAATTCAATCAAGTTACAACAAATTAGATCATGAGTCTGACAATGAGAGAGAAAAAAGTCAAAATGAGAAAAAACTAGGCGAAAAAACAGAGTTTTTTGGCAAAAAAATCAATTTTCCATCTTGTGCGTCGTGCCTCTATCCCTGTGCATCACGCCCTTTTGCAGCTGATTTTGGAGGCCTTCCCGTGCACCAAATTTGCTAAAAGTTGGCTTGTAGGAAATATTTTCCTGTCTACTTTCGATAACAAGTGGAATTTCTAAATTTGGTCTCCATTTGCCTCTCTAAAAATGAGTTCACCCAACACTGCTTCCTGTGTGGCCAAAAAGGGGCAGAAAGGTCATTTTTGAGGTGTTTTTGACCCTTTTGGAAGCTCAAAACTTGTCAAAATTTCTTGTCCATGTGAGGGAATTCATATTTTTCCATGAGGAATCCAAATATGATGAGTTTTCCCCGCAAGGAGGTCCCTAGCAAAAGCGTGTGCCAGGTGGCGTCGCGCACCAGGCAGAAAAACCTGTTTTTTAGGCCAAAAATTCAAAATTTGCAAAATTTTCCCAAATTTCTTGAAATTTTGGGTGAGTGTCCTTCATTAAGTGTTGTGTTGGGCTAAGGAAGCCTCAGCCAAGATCTAGAGTCTATCTTTCTCTTTTCTCTCTTTTCTCTTCCTCAATGCTTTCTTCAACTTGGCCTTCAAAATCCTAATTCTTTCTTTGCACACCTTTTTTCTCGCCAAGTAATGGTAGGCCATGTGCCTTAACATATTTTTCTCTCGGTTGGCCTTCTCCAGCATCTTTTTCAAGTGTATGTTTATCCTCTCAAGCCAAGATTCACGATCAACTTCAATTTCTTGTTCAAGTTGTGTTAACTCGGTTTTCCTCCTCTTGGTAGCCCGCCGGTTTGCCCTTATGTTTTAGAGCTCCATAATGGTTTTCTAATCCTCTAATTGTTTGCTTCTCTAGTCCAAATAGTTAACTATCCACTTGGCTCTTTCCAAGTTGAGAGACAAGTCATGAATTCCATCTTGCTGCTGGTAGGGTTTTTGGGGAATAAAAGGGGTTGGGGAATGATATTTATGGTTTAGGATTGTTGAGTAGGTTTGGGATAAGTGAAGGTATGGATTAGGGTTAGGGTTTTAAGGATGTGGGGAATAGGTAATGGGTAAGTATGAATGAAAAGGGAGGGAGTGAAAATGATAGGGGTAGGATTTAGCAGCAAAAATAGCAATTTGTAAACCCTAGGCAGTGTTTTTTCAACAAACAGTGCAAAGAGCTAGGGTTTAAATTTTTCCCTATTGAATCCCCATGAACACTGAAGCAAACTCATGCATTGAGCATAAGGGAGTGTGAACTTACTTATGCAATGATGAATTTACAGTTTGAGAGCCTTTGGAGGAAGATGTGAATGATTTCGAGCCTTATAGACTGGTGCGCCACACCACCACACAGGTGCACCACGCTTCTCTGCTGCATCACGCCAGTTATAAATTATAACGTGGAGTGGGCTCTATGTGCACCAAGCTGGCTTCATGCACCGTGCCTTGACCCAGGTGCGCCACCCTTCAAACATTCAACGTTTTGAATGGAAAATCTCTCTCTTGGCTTTGAAAATGAAAATGTACTTGCTCTCCTTCACTTTTGGACACAAATGAGCCTCCTTTGTCATGAAAACACTTTATATAGCAATGAATTTAACTTTTCACTCAAGAAAACCCACTTTGCTAATGTTTATCTTTTCACTTGCCTTTTCAAAACTCTATTTTCGGTAGTTTGCCTTACTTTTTTCCTTTGATGGACTAAATACTTTTGCATTATGTTGCTTTTGTAGGAACTGGATTTGCGAAGGCTTGGAAAGGTGACTAGGGCTACCTCTTGAAAATATTACATATTGAAAAACAAAATTACATAAAATTTGTACATAAAACATAAAAAACTCTGTTTTTCCTCAAAACAGGGTTTCCAGGAAAAATCAATCACTGAGCATGTGATTATTGAAATTATTGTTGCTGAGACTTTATTTGACCTCCTCATGTTCCTGCTGACCATTACTGAGTGTTTTCAAGACCTTGTTGATGAAACGCTAGACATAATGAGACCTAAAACCCTAAAAATGAATTTTGCAGATTTAAAGACAAAAAATGACTGCAGACGATCTAGATGTATGAAAATGGGCCAACAGGTAAAAAAAATGAGGGAAAATGTATAATATGCCACTACCATCAGATGATCCATGACCCTAATGGAATGCAACTGATCGGATGAGACACCTAACATGCAATGCAACAAGAGAATTTGATCACTGATGGAGGGATGAAGATACCGACACTAACATTGGCTCCAATGGGGATGGTAGCTCCTTGGAGGTGCCAAGAACTACAGACCTCTGGAAAGCAGACAATGCCTTCTTCCATTGGGCAATGGAGTCAATAACTTCAAAACATCCAAAAATCAATTACTATTAAACTTTGACTCAAGACTTATAGTTGAACTGACTAATTCAAAACTGAAACAAGACTCTAAAAAGCTGAATCTGGACACTCAGCTGAAACTATCTTTAAACTAACTAAAACAAAAAATGGCTCAAGACTAAAACACAACTGACAAACTGGAAAATATGCTCAAAATGGAGCTTATTCAATACAACCTACTCTAGTTGTTCGATTCATCACCTCATCAAGTGAAATGAAACAACCAATGCAACCAGGTAAGCATTCTGGTTGTTGTTTGCATTCTCCACAAGTGATTTCTTATGAACAACAAGAGAGAACTACTGAAAGGGAACTCCTATGAAAACTTGTGAACAGATTCGTTGTATGATATGGATTCTCTATCCGCCTCCAAAAAGACTGCATAAGCATCTCAAAATTCATGCACACTGGGACTTAGCTCATCCAATGGATTAATTCTCTTCTCTTCATACCATGAATACAAACTTTGATTTGACCTTTGTGACGAGACTCCTGCTGAAAATGACAAGGAAACTAGCTGCCAGATGAAGTTTGTATTAGTACACGTTTCAAGCTCACATGTAGTCAATGGAGAAGGACTTTGACTACAAACATCATCCAACACATCAGCTATTGGATCATCAAAAATTTGAAAATACTATTGCAACCCATTTTCTATTGGTTCAGATGAGATTACATGATTTTCTACAGGCTACTCATTTGAAGATATACTATGCAAATTTTCCTTCAAAAACTGAAATGATTCAAAATAGAAAGGTATAGAATCATCTTGCATCATTTGATCATATGGTCCAACTTCCAAGTATTCATTTTCAACTTGACAATCAATGGCGTTCGGGGGCTGCAAATCTGGATATGAGAAGTCTTGAACAAGGATTTCATTGTCCTCAAGATGATCCAGATCAAAACTTGTCGACAATTGATTTCTGATTGCATGAAAGTTGTCTTTGATGAACTGAAATGAAGCAAAACAAAAAGGTAAAGATCCTTCACTTACTTGAAAATTTGCTCCAATTTCCTCCTCACTTCCTTGGCTAATATGCAACGGTTGATCATTGTGTTCAAGATGCTAAAAATGAACTTCCTCCTTCCACAAAGTAGCTGTTTATTTGTCTGCAAGACTAGCTTCGGTTTGGAGAACATAATCTTAATCATACTAATCAAACTGAGGCAAATCATCAATATAAAATACATCATCAAGCATACATGTCATATCAACAGATCTCTCTTCTCCAAGATGATCTAGGAAATAATCATTATCAGATCTATGACAACTGGAATAAGAAACAAAATGTTTTGGATCAACAACTTTTTCTTCTTCAATCAACGAGCCATGGGCTTGAACATCATAATCATTCCTTGTGATGATCCTTTGCATCATCTCTTCCACTGCACTTACCAAAATGTCAATCTTTACCTCTAGAGATATCGATTCCTCTGGATCTGTGTTTTTCATCTCTTCTTCCTTCAACTTTTCCCTTCCAATCAGTAAATGAGCCTCTACATCTACTACACTGTTATGCATCTCTTCAAGTGTTGCAAGGTTCTTTTCTCTCAGATGAAACTCCATTTCCAGATCAAAGGCATCTGGGTAGTGCAAGAGAGCAGATCCAAGAGGAGGTCTTATATTAACCGGCATCGAAAAATAAATTTGGTTAAACCTACCAAAAAACTATTGTACTATCTCCCCTGGAAATCTTTTCAGCTGGTTATACTCTTCTATAATCAAGAAAGGGTTTTGTATTACCACCCACCTGTCGAGGAAAATTTTGACGAACTACTGGAAATCTGAGATGCTTGCATCAGACAGGGTTTTGAACCAACTCTTGACTTTGCCTTGCAAAGAAAGAGAAAAAAGCATAATATTGACATCTTCTTCATCAACTTCAAAAAGGTCAAGAAAGGACTCAAAATTCAATACATGTCTCTCAGCAGTGATATTGTCGCGTTCACCATCAAATCTTGGTATATATAGATCATGATTTTTGGGGAAAGCATGGGATATAGGAGGTAAAATCAGAGGCTTGTATCGATATGAAATTTTACAAGGTAGTGGGGTATGTACAAAAGGTGTAGAATCGGTCTTGGTCTCTTGAGGCTCATCAGTTTGAAGATGGTCATCACAAAATTCGAAAAAAGGGTCTTGATCAAGCTCAAAGGCATGCAAATCTTTGGTATGCACAATATTCAAAGGGAAGGAATCAAATGCAGGTCGAGGATCTTTCCTCGAATACAATATACTTTACAAAGCCTTCTTGACATTCTCGGGAAAAGAGAAGAAATAATTTAGAACAAAGAATAAAATATCTTGGATGAAATTCCAACTTGAATACCTGATCTATCCATATTTTCCTTTCATGTTTTTCCTAGTTAGGTTCATCATCCAGTGGAGTCCTTGGATCTGATCTCGAAACTGATTTGAATTCACGAGGTGAATGATTTCAGCCTTTCCAGTGTCTGATCATTGTCCACCATCAACAATCAGATCTAACTTGACACATGTACTGTGGAAATTTGCAAGTCAAATGTTCAGTTTATAAGACTAGACTAGAGATTCACTAAAGCAACATTCATCTACTTATGCACTCGCAAAGCAGGTGCAGTTAAAAGCCTACTTGGCTAACTTCAGGCTTCGTCTGTAGTTTATAAAGCAAAGAACACTAACAAACAAATAAAATTTTTTCCCCAGTATGGTCGCCACTATGTTAGGGCCTAAATCTACCTCAGGCTAAGAAAGGCAGGAGCTAGGGTAACATCAAACCACGCTTAACCTAGTAGCTAGCCCTACCAGGCCGGGAGAGGACTCTCTCCTTGTCAATCTCAATGAAAATTTATCAAAGGAAAAATATGGCCAATAAAGCTTGAGATAAATGATGTGAAGACTGATTTTAGGCTAGGTTTGTGAACTGAGGAGTTTGAATAAATTTAATTTTGGTTTTGCTGGCTCAAATGTGAAAGGCATAATTGGGTTCGGGGAATGGACACAGTCTTGCAAAGATCTCTATGGGGCGAGATAGGAAAATGGTTTGGCAATTCAAATTGAGTGATATGGAGAGCTTTTACACTACTAGGAAGTTGGAGAGGGCATGAAAGTCTCAAGGATCCTCTTCAAACAGTTGAAAACATAAATAACTAAACAAAACCCTAGGTAGAGCACTGCAGTTGAATGAATTCTACGTTTATCCTTGTTTCATTTAGTTGAGATGAATAGAGAGAGACAATGGCGTACATAAAACACATGTAAACTTGCAATTACAGAAGGAAGCACAATACCAAATCAAGTTTCCACAAGAATCCCATAAAGTGCTGCAAACCTTGGTCTATTCCTTTGCCAAACTGCAGAGATGAATGTACAATAATGCTCAAAGCATTCACAAGAGTCCAACCTTTACCAATGACTGAAAAACTAATAGATATAGGCAACAAACAACTCATGCTAGGCTTTAGGGGTCGAATTCATGAGTTTAGGAGCTGTTGCAACAAGGTCTAAACTAAGAATTGAAAATTAGGCAGTGGAATAGCTTACCTCTAAATCCTAGAAAACTGATTCATTCAATTTCAAACTACCTTTTCATGATGTATCTACCTCCATAAGTGAAATTTTAGCATATTTACATCAAATTCCATCAATTTGCATCAAATTAAATCATGAGTTTGAATATGAGAGAGAGAAAAGTCAAAATGAGAAAAAACTAGGCGAAAAAACATAGTGTTTTGGCAAAAAAGTCAAATTTCCATCCTGTGCGCCGTGCCTCTGTCCCTGTGTGTCATGCCTTTTTTCAGGTGATTTTGGAGGCCTTCCCGTGCACCAAATTTGCTCCAAGTGGGCTTGTTGTAAATGCCTACCTGTCTACTTTCCAGACCAAGTGAAATTTCTAAATTGGGTCTCCATTTGCCTCTCCAAAAATGAGTTCTCCCAACACTGCTTCCTGTGTGGCCAAAAAGGGGCAGAAAGGTCATTTTTGAGGTGTTTTTGACCCTTTTGGAAGCTCAAAACTTGTCAAAATTTCTTGGCCATGTGAGGGAATTCATATTTTTCCATGAGGAATCTAACAATTCTGATTTTTCCTTAAAAGGAGGTCCCTAGCAAAAGCGCGTGCTAGGTAGCGCAGCGCACTAGGCATAAAAACCTAGTTTTTAGGCCAAAAATTCAAAATTTGTAAAACGTTTCCCAAATTTCATGAAATTTGGGGAGAGTGTCCTTCATTAAGTGCTGTGTTGGGTTAAGGAATCCTCATCCAAGATCTAGAGTCTATCTTTCTCTTTTTTCTTCCTTAATGGTTTCTTTAACTTGGCCTTCAAAATCCTGATTCTTGCTTTGCACGCCTTGTTTCTCGCCAAGTAGTGGTAGGCCATGTGCCTCAACATTTTTTTCTCTCTGTTGGCATTCTCCAACATCTTTTCCAAGTGTATGTTTATCCTCTCAAGCCAAGATTCATGATCAGCTTCAATTTCTTGTTCAAGTGGTATCAACTTGGTTTTCCTCCTCTTGGTAGCCTATCGGTTTACCCTTGTGTTTTGGAGCTCCATAATGGTTTGCTGATTCTCTAACTGTTTTTTTCTCTAGTCCAAATAGTTAATTATCCACTTGTCTCTTTCCATGTTGAGAGACAAGTCATGAATGTCATCTTGTTGCTGGTAGGGTTTTTGGGGAATAGAAGGGTTTGGGGAATGATATTTATGGTTTATGATTGTTGATTAGGGTTTAGGATAAGTGAAGTTAGGGATTAGGGTTAGGGTTTTAGGGATGTGGGGAATAGGGAATGGGTAAGTATGAATTAAAAGGGAGGGAGAAAATGAAGTGAGGGAGTGAGGGAGTGAAAATGATAGGGGTAGGATTTAGTAGCAAAAACAACAATTTGTAAACCCTAGGCAATGTTTTTTCAACAAACAGTGCAAAGAGCTAGGGTTTAAATTTTTCCTTATTGAATCACCATGAACACTGAAGAAAACTCATGTATTGAGCATATGGGAGTGTGAAATTACTTGTGCAATGAGGAATTTACAATTTGAGAGCCTTTGGAGGAAGATGTGAATGATTTTGGGCCTTGTAGACTAGTGCATCGTGCCACCTCATAGGTGCACCGCGCCTCTTTGGTGTGTCACACAAGTTATAAATTATAACCTGGAATGGGCTTTGTGTGCACCGCGCTGGCACGTGTGCCGCGCCTTGACCCAGGTGCGCCGCACTTCAAACTTTCACTATTTTGAATGGAAAATCGCTCTCTTGGCTTTGAAAATGCAAATTTACTTGCGCTCCTTCAGTTTTGGACACAAATGAGCCTCCTTTGTCATGAAAACACTTTATATAACAATGGCTTTAATTTTTGACTCAAGAAAACCCACTTTGCTAATGTTTATCTTTTCACTTGCTTTTTCAAAACTCTGTTTTGGGCAGTTTGATTTACTTTTTTCCTTTGATGGACTAAATACTTTGGCATTTTGTTCCTTTTGCAGGAACTAGAGTTGCAGAGGCTTGGAAAGGTGACCAAGACTATCTCTTGAAAATATTACATATTGAAGAATGAAATTACATAAAATATATACATAAAACAAAAAACAAAAAACTCTGTTTTTCCTCAAAACAGGGTTTTGAGGAAAAATCAATCACTAAGCATGTGATTATTGAAATTATTGCTGCTGAGACTTTATTTGACCTCCTCATGTGCCTGTTGACCATTATTGAGCGTTTTCAAGACCTTGTTGACGAAACCCTAGACCTAATGAGACCTAAAATCCCAAAAATGACTTTTGCAAATTCAAAGACAAAAAATGACTGCAGATGATCTAGATGTATGAAAATGGGCCAACAGGTAAAAAACATGAGGGAAAATGTATAATATGCCACTATCATCAGATGATCCATGACCCTAATGGAATGCAGCTGATTGGATGAGACATCCAACATGCAATGCAACAAGAGAATTTGATCACTGATGGAGGGATGAAGATACCGACAGTAACAAAACTGGTTGAAGTAAGTGCTTCGTTTCAACAATGGGGCCTTGATTTTATTGGAGAGATCCACAATACATTTTTAGCTTAGCGTAAGTGGATCTTGACAACGACGGGCTACTTTACAAAATGGATTGAGGCCATCCCCACTCAGCAGGCCACTGATACAGTAATAATTCAGTTTCTCAAAAACAATATTTTGTCACGTTTTGGTTGTCCCAACAAGCTGATTATAGATAATGCAACAGCTTTTAAATCTAAAATAATGATTTATTTTTGTAATAAATATCAAATTACCTTGGGTCATTCAACTACATACTATCCACAAGGCAATGGATTGGTAGAATCTTCAAATAAATCATTGGTTAACATCATCAAAAAGCTGCTAGAAACAAACAAAAAGAGCTGGCACAAAAAGTTTGTTAATGCACTTTGGGTAGATAGAGTAAGTCAAAAGAAATAAATTAGCATGTCTCCGATTGAACTAGTATATGGTGTCAACATGGTGTTCCCGACATCTCTCGCAGTCCCGGTGGTAAAACTTCTGCAGGAAGCTTGCAACGAAGAGGATCATTTTCACCATAGGATAAATCAAATGATCCATTTATAATAGACGAGAGAGGAGTTTTTCCATAATACCTTCAGGCTGCAAGAGAGGATCAAGAAAATTTATGACCGGAAGGTAAAGTTGGATAAGTTTTAGATTGAAGACATAGTGCTCAAATGGGATGCTAGAAACAAAGACAAAGGAAAGCATGGCAAGTTCAAGAATATGTGGAAAGGTCCATTCAAAATTGTTGCATATTGAGGCCAAAATGTTTTTTTGCTGAAAGAAATGAATGGAGAAGATTGTCCGGGTGGGCCAGTCAATGATCGGCTACTCAAACTGTACTATCTTTGAAATGTTTTCTACTATCATATATATCACTGTACATACCATTTTATTCCCTTCATTGCAAGTGTGTACTGTCATCATTCATTCACTTTGGGGCCCGAAGTGAAGGCTATAAAACTGAAGGTCTGATTTCAGTTTTGGTGTGGATTGTTTGAGTCAATTTTGAGTCAATTTTCAGTTAGATTTCAGTCTTGAAATTGAGTCAATTTTCAGTCGGATTTCAATCTTGAAATTGAGTCGATTTTGAGTCAAGATATTGGTTTTGGTTTGCTAAATTTATTGACTCCATAGCCTAATGGAAGGAGGCACTGCCTGCTTTCCAGAGATCCGTAGTTCTTGGCACCTCCAAGGAGCTACCATCCCCATTGGAGCCAATGTTAGTGTTGGTATCTTCATCCCTCCATCAATGATCAAAATTCTCTTGTTGCATTGCATTTTAGGTGTCTCATCCGATCAGCTGCATTCCATTAGGATCATGGATCATCTGATGGTAGTGGCATATTATAAATTTTTCCGTCATGATCTTTACCTGCTGGCCCATTTTCATACATTCAAGTCATTTACAGTCATTTTTTGTCTTTACATCTGCAAAAAGTCATTTTTAGGGTTTTAGGTCTCATGAGGTCTAGGGTTTGTACTCAAGGTCTTGTAAAAGCTCAATAATGGTCAACAGGCACATGAGGAGGTCAAATAAAGTCTCAGGATCAAATATTTCAATAATGACATTCTCAGTAATTGATTTTTCCTCAAAACCATATTTTGAGGAAAAACAAAGTTTTATTGTTTTATGTATAAACTTTTCATGTAATTTTTTTTTTCCTATATGTAATAAGTCCAAGAAACAGCCATGTTCACCTTGCTAAGCTCCTGCACTCCAACTCCTGTAGAAGAGTAAAAAATTCAAAGCATTTAGTCCATCAAAGGCAAAAAACAAGTCAAACTGCCAAAACAGAGTTTTAAAGAACAAGTGAAAAAGCAAACTTTAGAAAAGTGGGTTTTTGTAAATAAAAATTAAAGTTCAAGGGTATATAAAGTGTTTCTTATGTTTAAGAGTTCATTTGTGTGCCAAAGAGAGAAAATCAAGAACCAAGTCGTGTTTTTGAGGCGAAGAAGGAAATTTTCAACAAAACTTGACAGTTACACTGGGCGCAGCGCACCTGGGTCGAGGCGTGGTACACTTGGTCAGCGCAGCATACAGAGGCTTAGAAAACACATTAAAACTTCAACTGGCGCGACATACCAGTGTGTCGTGGCGCACCTGTTAGTGGGTGTGGCACACCTATGTTTCAAGCTTGAAATTCACTCAAATCACCTCCTCCAAGCTCCAAATCGTGCAAACCTCTTTTCACAAGTGAGTTTAACATTCCTAAGTGCCATTGCAAGGATTTTAGTCAGCTTTCATAGTGTTTCAATAGGTGAAAAATAAAACCCTAATTTGTTGCACAGTCATATTGAAAATCTCCATAGGGTTTGCAAAATTGTAATTTTTTATGTTGTCCCCTGCACCATTTTCATTTTCCTCTTCACTACACTCCCCTCATTTCATTTTCCCTCCCTTTTCTCATTCACACTCATTCATTCCCTTATCCCCAAAACTAAAAACCCTAATACCTAATCCCACTACTCCCAAACCCTAATTAGTATCTCTAAACCCTATCACCTCCCAAGAAACCTACAATCAACATCACAAAATCCCTCATTCACTGTCTCCCATCATCAATCCCTTTCATTGAACAACAAACACCTATTGTTGATATAAAATCTCTTCATACTCATCATTGAAATAGAAACAATGGCAAATATGGAGACAGATTCACCTTATGACAAAGATGAGGAAACAGTGAGTGATTCCTCTCAAGAAATTCATGCACCCAGAAAACCTCACAAGGGAGGTAAGCACATCCGGGAGGAGCACACTACACTTACAGAGCTATTGGCTTGTCCTCTTGCTGTAGCATGTTTCAAACATCAATCCTACTACCCGTTTTGCGAGATGGTGAAAGAGTCAAATACCACCATGAGCTTGCTAGATTGTTTGTCCTCCATCTTCACAATGGCCAGGTAAATTTGGTAGGTGTTACATACACTTTGACACCTAAAACTATAGCTGAAGCAACAGGTATTCCGAATGTAGGAGAACAATGGAACAAGGAACAACTAGTTGACAAAGAACATTATGAGCCTTATATCAAGGCTGGCTATCAGAAGTAGATTAGTAGATTTTTCCCTTTCAGATACCTATAGGGAAAATATGCACTTGGAGAAGCCACTGGAGAAGGCCAACAAAGAGAAAAAGATGTTGAGGCACATTCCCTATCACTATTTGGTGAGAAACAAGATTTGCAAAGCGAGAATAAGGACCTTGAAGGCCAAATTGAGGAAACATTTGAGGAGGAAGAAAGACAAAGATAGACTCAAAATCTTGGTTTAAGATTCCTTAGCCCAAAATAGTACTTGATGCAGGTCACTCAGCCCAAATTTCAAGAAATTTGGCACACTCTTTATCAAATTTGAATTTTTGAAGCAAAACACTGATTTTTCTACGTGGTGTGTAGCGCCACCCGGTGCTCACTTTTGCTAGGGACCTCCTCTGGAGGAAAACTCTACATTTTTGGATTCCCCATGCAAATTTATGATGCCTAGAAATTTCTAGAAAGTTTTTTTAAGTTTTGAGCTTCGAAAAGGGTCAAAACCTCAAAAATGCCCTTTCTGCCCCTTTTTGGGTACATAGGAAGTAGTGCTGGGAGAACTCACGTTTGGAGGTGAAAATGGACTCCAAATTCCGAAATTTCACTTTTTCTGGAAATTAGACAAACATACCTTTCCAAAAAGCCCACTTGGAGAAACTTTAGTGCATGGGAAGGCCTCCAAAATTAGCTGCAAAAAGGCATTATGCACAGGGACAGTGGCGCGGCGCACAGGATGGCAAATTGTCATTTTTTCCAAAAAAACTCTATTTTTCGCTTAGTGTTTTCTTAGTTTGACTATTATCTCTCTCATGGTCAAAATCATGATTTAATTTGATGTAACTTGATTTACTTTGGTGTAAAAATGTTGAAAATTCACTCATGGAGGTAGATACATCATGAAAAGGTAGTTTTGAACTGAATGAATTAGTTTCCTAGATTTTAACGGCAAGTTGTTCCACTGCCTACTTTTCAATTCTTAGTTTAGATCTTGTTGGAAAAAATCCTAAACTCATGAATTCGACCCTTAGATCCTAGCATGAGTTGTTTTTTGCCTATATCTAGTACATTTTCAGTCATTTGTCAAGGTTGGACTTTTGTGAAAGCTTTGAGCAGCGTTGTACATTCATCATTCATCTCTACAGTTTGGCAAAGGAATAGACCAAGGTTTGTAGCATTTTGTGGGATTCTTGTAGCAAGTTGATTTGGTATTGTTTCTTCTTCTGTAATTTAATTTTACATGTGTTTATGTATGCCATCATCTCTATTTGTTCAACTTAACTAAATGAATCAAGGATAAAGGTACAATTCATTAATGTTGCAGTGCTCTACCTAGGGTTTGTTTAGTTTTCTATGTTTTGAGAAGTTTGACGAGGATCCCTAAGATTTTCATGCCCTCTCCAACTCCTCACCAATCTTAAGACTCTCCATCTCACTTATTTAAAATTACTAAACCATTTTCCTACCTCGCACCACAGAAACCTCTGCAAGACTGAGTCCATTCCCCGGACCCAAATCTACCTTTCACATTTGAGCTAGAAAACCAACATAAAATTCAATCAAACTCCTTTGATCATATACATAGCCTAAAATTAGTCTTTATATCAGTCATATCAAGCCTCATTTGCTATATTTTATTTAGATTGACAAGGAGAGAGCCCTCTTCCGACCTAGTAGGGCTAACTACCAGGTTAAGTGTGGTTTGATGTTACCCTAAACCTGCCTTCCGCAGCTTGAGGTATATTTAGGAACTAACACTTGTCATTGATGAACTATTGGATGAATTTCATGGATCAATTTACTTCACCAAGTTGGATCTTCATTCTGGATATCATCAAATCAGAATGAAGACTGAAGAGATTATGAAAATAGCATTTAGAACTCATGAGGGTTATTATGAATTTTTGGTCATGCCTTTGGCCTTACCAATGCACCTTCTACATTTCAAGGTTTGATGAATTCCATTTTCAAACCCTTATTTATAAAATTTTTGTTAGTATTTTTTGATGATATACTAATCTATAGCAAGTCTTGGAAGGATCATGTTCAACATGTTGACAGGGTTCTCAAACTATTGGAGGAGAAACAATTATATGCAAAAAATCTCCAAATGTTTCTTTAGAGTACAAGAGGTGGAATATATGGGTCATATTGTATCTCATGAAGGTGTTAAGGTAAACCCTAGCAAAATTAAAGCCATTAAGGAATGGAAAATCCCCACATCCATAAAGCATCTACGAGGATTTCTCGAGTTGACAGGGTATTATCTCAATTTTGTTAAGAATTATGGGACAATAGTAGCACCTCTAACAACATTATTGAATAAATATGAATTTTTATGGACTCCAGACACAACGAGGGCCTTTGAACATATCAAAGAGGTAATGTACCAAGCATCGGTCTTAGCTACGTTAGACTTCACAAAAACCTTTATTGTGGAATGTGATGCCTTAGGAAATGGAATTGGTGTTGTTTTAATGTAGAAGAAAGACCCATGGCTTTTGAAATTCGTCCAATCAAAGGAAAGTATTTACAAAAAGCTATTTATGATAAGGAAATGTTGGCAATACTACATGCACTTAAGAAATCGTGACTATTATGAAGAATTTGGTATCTACGGATAAATACTAATTCCCTAGATAAGTAACCATATCTAGAACAACAGTTTAAAGCACTTTAACCTTTTTCTATAAGTAAAAGATAAGAAAAAGAGAATGATAGGACCTACTTGTACTTTCGCTTTCCTCTTGTCTCCTTTGTATCGGTCTCGTCGCTCCTTGCCATACTTAACATGCTTGAGAAGTACTTGTAAACATCAATAGAAGACAAAGAACAAATCAAAGAAAAATATCTATTGATTACAAGTAAATGGAATCAGATACATTCACACACATAAGCATTCATATATCAAGATAAGCATATGGAAAAAGGTTTAAATACTTTATTGAATAGAAGGAAGAATTACAACCATGAAGCAATATTTGAAGTCACTCATCCAGCTTTGGTTCAATCCACATCACATAATAAGCATGACATTCTGATAGCATAACGACACCTGCAATAGTCTCAAATCTCAAAATAACATTATCTCCTTACAATTCATCAAAGTCAAGCCCCTTGATCACTTAGATGAGTGCTCAATTTATAGGAAGGTGGAGGGAATTTTTTCATCAATGGGGCTATTGAATGGCCTTCCAAACTTAGAATTAGTTCCATGGAGGAACAGATGAGAGGATAGGATGTATATTAACTCATTCCTCATCCATTTTCAAGCTCATAAGAGATGATAAGTGTGGGAATCATCTAGATGACTCCAAAAGATAATAATATTCCCCAAACCCTATGTGAATTTCACTCAATCTCACCCAATGTAGGTCAAAGAGGGCCTAAGTGCTCTGCAAAGCACCCTAGAATGGACTCAACTACTCTGCAGCACACCCTTGCATGGGCCTGCCTGTGATGGTTCCTCTAGAGGTCATTTTAGGATGTCTTCAGGCCATGAAATTGTCTGGGAAGGAGGCATTCAAAAGGTTGACTTATTTAGGTCATGTATCAACCGAAATTAGGGTTTCATGAGCCCTAAAACACTGATCTAGATGATGGCAGTGATGTGCCCAAATGGATCTATAACAGTTGCCCCCTAAAGCATGAAGTCAAAAAATGTAATGTCGAGTGAAATTCTTGATGATGTGATGAGGAGGTTCCGAAGTGGTTGGTGACCTGCATCAATTACAATACATAATATCATGATATTTTAATTTTTTTCTCATGAATTGTTGAGGAAAGGCATACCCATGCTCAGCATTTAAACTTTCATTACAAGTACATAGAAATTTGTTTACAGATATAGACCCGTGATTGGAATGACCATCAATGTAAAGCCACTGTACGGATGATTTGGAACATTTCCTGAAATTGTAGCCCGAATGGATGAAACTAGATCCAGGATATTCTATCTCATTCACTTGTTTGCTCAAGTACGAGTCTAACCATGTAAATATTTGATTTGAAGACGAACATGGGAAGACACCGCTTGATTACCAACCAATGATGCAAGTTGTTAACAGATGCAAGAGAAATCACTGATAATGATAATGATCCTCAAGGTACTACAATACATTCTGCATGGTGTGAATAGATGTTTTGATGTCAAACACCATACAAAGTCTTTTGGTTGAAGGCTAGTGATGTCAACCTATCACCAAAAGCAAGAAACTTGCCATTGATGTATGCAAGCCTCAAGATACTGGAAGGGTGTTTCTAAGTCAACTTCTTGGATAATGTGTTAATGTCAACAAGAAGTGACTCATCATAGGAGGGCCTTTATGTATCCCACATCAATGAAACAAAATGATTGTAATGATTCTGGAGCTGTAATTTGACTGATGACACAAGGTTCAGCAATAGCGGTCATCAAAATGAAGGTTTATGGTATTGCAAAGGATGAATTTTAACTAAATGACTTCTCTTGAACATGTTAGCGACACTGAAATGAATTGGTAGCATGGACCCAAAACAAAGTGATGGATGGTATGATAGACCAATTTTATGATAACCAAGCTAATAACCCAACCCAAATAGTCACGGTCATGAACTGAAAGTGTCATGTTCAAGAGCGACCTGCAACCAAAATTGGTTTACCCCTTTTTCCATTTTCCCCAGTTATTGTTGACCAGTACCTCTTTATTTTTATCAAGCTTGAGGAGGATAACATATTCTTGTTATATAATTACACCCTTTAGGTGAATCCATCACTATGTGATGTTTTAACGAGCCTAGCAAAGGTGAAACTCACTCTTGTCATGATGACAATTTTTTCACTATTTGATGTTTTAACGAGTTTAACGACAATGATAACTTGGTCCTTTTCATGTTTAGAGAGTTTGAAAAGGAACAAAAAGAAAACTCCACAAGTTATTTTTCGTAGATTTGTCTCTCAAGCTTGAAAAGCATAAAACAATACGAGAGAGAACCTATTGACCATGTTCAGTCAACGTATTCCTTTTTTGTAAATAATCTATCTTAGATCAAAAAGGATTAAACTTATACTGAGTAGATATCATTTCCAATCCATTAACGAGCTAAAAAGGACAAGAACGTAGCAATATTTTGATATTTAGAGAGTTTGAAAGGAGCTTAAAGAGGACTCCAAGAGGGTTCCTTTTTTGATGTTTAACAGAGCTTGAAAAAGAGATAAAAGTATGCTCTGTGGTCAAAGATGCAATTTTTAATTAAGCACATCAAATTCTATAAGTCAGCTGTAAAACCTACTCAAAACATCACCAAATGGATTAAACATACTTGTTTCGTGAGTAAAAATAGATAAATACTAAGGTTTATTCGATTAATTAACATCAAATAAACATAAAACAAGTATTTACCATGTCATTTTACCATTTGATATTTACCATTTATTTTTGTACTCTGGGCTAGTTTTTTACCTCGAAATTCAATAGTTGATTGTGAGAGATTCTGTGGACAATTTCTTGAGCCATCTAGACCATGTAGGAGATCTACCCCTCCTCTTTCTTTTTATGACATTATTTTACTATTTCATGCAAGTTGTAGGGTTTTTGGGGGCCTCTAGGGTTTTAGTTTTTCACCCTGGAATCAACGCAGGATTTCATGTCAAAAACTACATTAAAGAGCACCCTGATAGAAGGCTTCTTGCTCTATAGCGCACTGTCTCCTTGCCTGGGCAGCACTGGGTGAGTTTCCCAAATTTGTTTCACCTGTTTGCTCCAAAATTTGTCCTATGTTTTGCATGGAAAGGATCCTAATTTAGCTTATGGTTTGATTGCAGGCTTTCATCGGATCAAAATGAACATTACTTGGTGAAAAAGAGAGCATAAAGAACAAGACATGATTTCCCTAAATAATATGGGTGCATTTGAGGCCCTCAAAAACTATGGGTTGCTCAAATACTTCAGGTTGTCTGGAATGAAGCAACAAATAAAACTATTGAATTTCTTGTTCATGCATGGGATCCGACAGATCAGGCTTTTCACATAGGGGACAAAGTGGTCCATATTACAATCAATTATGTTTACTTTCTTATCAATCTATCGAAGCGAGGTGCCCCCATCTCACTTTCAGGATTTTCCCATGGAGGTGAGTCAGTGAGGGATTATATTCGACAGTTTTGTTGGCCAGGTACACAACCTAGCAAGGATGGGAAAATAAACATAAAGGATGTAAGTGATTTGCCTTTGAGAAATATCCTTTTCACTATCGCAAAATTGGTTGGCAGTGTGACACTTCATCTGGCGAACAGATCATATATGCAATATGCACTAGAGTGTCTTGAGCCAAAAGTATTCAACTAGTGTTAGGTCATACTTTCTTCACTGAAAGAACAAGTGAAAAAGGTAAAAAGTGGTAAGACGAAGAATTTTCACTATGGTTCGATCTTAATCACTTCTATCTTAGAACAAATTCCATTGATGCAACCACAACATGTAACATTGGGTGTAGCTAGTCTTGGTGATCCATGGATGCAGAGGTGGGTTGAATTGATGGCTAGACATGCGGGTCAGTCAAAACTCATTTTTTCCACTGCATTCTTCAGTTGGCTCGATCTAAAACAAATTTTCATCGAAGAGTATCCATACTCAGGGATGGATTTTCATGGAGATCCATATTTGATTTTACCAATGGGTGCTCAATGGGGTGCTATAGGTAAATTGTTGACCAAAATGTTTTTGATTTTCAAATTTCTACATGTTTTTGTTTTTTTAATGTTTCCAAGACTAAACTAAAATTGTTCTCATGCATGAAGATGTGGGTATTGTTCAGCCTATGAGGTACCAACAGGATGCAAGTGGGCCAGCGAGGATGAACATGTGGAGGGATTAACCCTTGGTATTCTGGATGTCCGGAACGAGGATTTACCTATGAGGCTGCATCACCATACTATTGGTGTTCCAGGCTGTTGGATGTGGCTGTTGCACATGATAGCTCAGGCTATGACCTATTATCATGAGAATCACTAGGTCTACTTAGGATGTTTTTACATGCATTTTGAGTTTTTAGGTCAGATGACCAAATGTGTCTTCAACACAAATTTAGTAAGAACTTTTAAAACATCTATCTATTTTTACTTTCAGAGTTTTTATATATATGGCTATATGCAACCCTATTCAACTAATAATGTGAATTGAAAATTTTCTTTTACATGTGTCGCAAACATCTATTTAACACATAATTCGCTAATGAGTCGGTTAATGTGTTAAATTTTCTAGAAATATGTTGGTATGAATGTACTCAAAATGTCTTTCCAAAAGACGAACTCTAAGGAACATACAAAGAATTGTTGGATTTTAGATAGTATAAATGTTCGTTAGTTGTAGTACAATGAGTTGTGAATCTAGCCTAATGTTTATTCGGTGGATGCCAAGTGAAATGGAATTAGAGAGAAGTTCGATCAACATGCTATATTCAACAATATTGTTCATTTATCGACCGATACAAATCCCTTGAAAACTCACTAACTCGCCACTTGGAGTGAAAATGGCCCATGCTACAAAAGATAGGTTTTGCGTACTACAACTAGTACCATCGGTGTAACCAACAAATGATTCCAAAGGTTTTGACATCTGTAGCAAATGCAAAGCAAATTACTTAACCACATAAAAACTCTAAAAGACACACTGACACACACACATGCAACTAAAGCCTATACATAGTGATTTTTACTACACTCAATTAAGCATAGTAATTTTTGAGATACAACCCATGTTGGGGCTGTGACAATGGGATTCCATCATAATCCACCAACTCGTAGGCACCGTTTTCCAAAACATGTTTGACAATATAAGGACCCATCCAAAGTGGTTCAAATTTTCCTGCTCCTAGTTTATCAGCTTCCTAATTGTAAAGAAAGACCAGATTTCCTTCTGAGAAAACGCAAGGCTTGACATTTCTGTCATATTGCACCTTGATTCATTTCCTATGCGCTTCATTGGCCAATGCAGTCTCATGATGGGTTTCATCCAAATGGATAAGTTCCAAGAAACGTGCTTCTTCTCCAGAAGTGTTAGGTAACAGGTCAATCGTGAGTTTGAGAGATGAAATTCTGCATTGTATTGGTAAGCTTGCTTCCATACCATACACCAAATGAAGGGGTGTGAATCTAGTTGCATTTCTCACCAAGGTTTGATATGCCAGTTTCGTTTATGAATCCCTATCTTTCTTTGAACCATTTTCTTCAGGACTTTTTTGATGGCTTCAACTTGTCCATTTGCTTGCGAATAATAAGGGGTAGCACTATCATGTGATAGTACTAACATAGCAGTAAACTTAGCCATCATGTGATTGCGAAAATGCAACCCATGATCTATAACTATAGCCTGTGGTACAACAAACCGAGTAACCACGTGGTTGAAAAATAAAAGAGCAGCGATTTCACTGTTGTTGTTTAATGTTGGCATCGCCTCGACCCATTTGGTAAAATAGTCAACGACGACTATAATGTGCCCATGGCCCCCAGCCGAGGTGGGGTTACATGTCATGAAATAAATGCCCCATTTGGCGAATGGTCCAACAATGACTACAGGATGCAATGTTGTACGTGGTAATCTAGCCTAACAGTCATAGATCTAGTATGTGTGACAGCTTTTGACGACAATTATGCAATCTTTGAATATACTAGGCTAGAAGTATCTAGCACGTAGAATTGTCTATGTGGTAGCATAACCAGATAAGTCTCCACCACAAGCATGTGAATGGAAATCGTTCAAAACTTTCTCGACTTCCCCATGTGTGAGGCACCTTTGTAAAATCATATCGCTACCACGACGGTAAAGAGTGTCACCAATGATCAGATAATCTTTGGCTTGGTATCAGATATGTCATTTTGCAAGCAAGAGGTATAAGGTCGGAAATTTTGGGTCTGGAGATAAATAAGTATATCTCCATAACATACGTCAGATGAAAAAACCAGGAACAAAGACTCATCTAGAATTGATGGTTCTAATGTTGAATCGATAGAAGTCGAGGGAAGGCCACAAAGTAGCTTGGAGAAAACTAGATATTTCTTTGATTTGGAATTGATGAATTCCAAATCAAATTCCTGCAAAATGACTATCCATTTTGAGTATTTTCTCCCCAGAAAATGACATGACAAAATATATGTCATAGGGTTGCAATCCAAAATCACAATGGTCTTTCGGAGCAGGATATAGTGGCGAAATCCCTGTACAACTTGAACAGATGCCAAAACTAGTTTCTTGACATAAGGGTACTTACTTTATGTATCATTGAGATTGTGGATCAAATAATATATAGATGTTCAATCCCATCTTCCTCTTGGACTAAAACCATTCCAAAGGTTGTATCTACAGCAACGAGATACAGGAAGTAGTCATTCTGATAATTCAAGTAATACATTGATGAGGCTCTAATCAAGGTATCTTTAAGAGCATCAAAGGAAGCTTGCACAACCTAATACCAATGGAAGGGTATCCCCTTTTTATATAAATGAGTAAATCCTTTAGCCATTTAAGCATAATTGGGAATGAACCTCCTTAGAAAGTTAGCCTTCCCTTGGAGTCTTTGTAACTAAAGTAGATTTTAAGGTGGAGGCAAGTCAAGGATTGCTTGAACCTTGAATGGATCGAGTAAAATTCCCTCCTTAGAAACTACAAATCCAAGAAAATGGCCAGAACCAACACAAAACACACATTTGTGTGGATTGAGTCATATTTTGTAGTGTCAGCACCGTAAAAATATAGCTCCTAAATGCTGCGGGTGATCAGACCGCTTTCGTGAATGAGTAGGTAATTCATCAAGGTGTGGTTAAACAATATGTTTGATGTCATGGAAGGCATAGTTGATTTCCCTCTAAAATGTGGCCCCTACATTCTTCAAACCAAATGGGAGTTTCCGATAAGTGAATGTGCCCCATGGAAAAATAAAAGAAGTTTTAGATTGGTCCTGTGAGCGAATATTGATTTGATTGTAGCTGGAAAAACCATCCATAAACAAGAATATTTCACTTCTGGCACATTCATCAATAATCTGGTTGATAAAGGGAGTGGGATAATTTCCTTTTAGACAAGCTTGATTTACATCCCTATAATTGACGCACACTCGTAATGTCCCTTGTTTCTTCATGACATGAACAATATGGAAAACCAGTCGGTAAGAGGAACAGGGTAAATGAAACCAGTATGCAAAAATTTCTCAACTTCTACCTTAATGGAAGTAGCCTTCTTTGGATGAATGGGTCATAGGTGCCGTCGTACTAGTTTGACATCAAGATAAATTTTGATTTCATATTCAACTATACTAGAGTCTATATCTAGTATCGCCTCATACGACCATGCAAATATATCTCAAAATTCACGAAAAAGAGAACGATAAATATCAAGTTCTGATGGAGAACAATATTTGCCAACATGAATGTTTTCTACAATGTTAGGTTTGGTCGAAATATTTACAGAAATGGTTTCTTCAATATTTGACAAGTTTCGCTCAGAATCTACTGTATCTATGAAAACATAATTCGAAAGGAAATCGACAATTGAAGGATGATTAAGTTCATTTTAATAATCTTCGATGTGATCTGGAAGATGGGTACGATGATGATAATCCTCCCATGGTTCTCCTTCCATCACCATTGATTAGACAAATCCTTCATCAGTAGAAAATATACATGAAAAAGGATCAGAAGAAGTACCAAATTCTAATGAACGATCTACCCATACAATTGACAAAAATGGATTTGGGTTTTCCACACAAGCCAAAAAAATCGATTGTTATGCTATCTCAATAGGGCTTAGCGGCATGATTTCATTACTACTAACAACTTCAAAACTATTGGTAATATTCCTTAAGTCAGATGAAGTGGAAGATATCATGTTGCAAGTCTCCACTTTTTCCACTTCCGCCAAATTTGATGGTGGTGGTAGTGAAAAGTACCCGGTAGGGATTAGTCTTTAAAGGGACCTACACCAATTATTTGGAGAGATAGTGGGCATTCATGTACTAACGAAATCCTTTCAGTAACCTGTGAACTAGAGGTGAAGAAGGCCAGTTGGTCGATAACTGTGATTCCACCTTTATGAGGAAATGCAATCATACGAAAGTATGTTGAAACCACAGCGGCCATGGCATAAACCCACGGTATTCCTAGCAAAATGTTGTAGTCAAGGGGTCCATCAATTACCTCAACTTCAACTGTTACCATTTTTCCTCTTAGTTCAATTTGTAGATTACCCAATATTCACCAGGTTTATATGTGCAACCATAAAAATATTTTAATGTTGTTGGTGAATGTGACAACAGCGATGAGCCAAGTGTTTTCCAGCAACTCATAGACATTATACAAGTAGATGCCTCCTCGTCAATAATGGTTCGATGAAAAGGTTTATTCAAAGCATTTACTTGAATTAGAAATGATAATTGTGCTGGTAACTATGGTGTATAACCTGCATGGTTGAAAACCACAAGATTGGAATCAGTTGGATCAATTCCACCAATTGCTGAAAACAAAGCCTGCTTTTGGGAGGGACAGTTTTGTAGTACCTCAAGCGTAGACATAGGAGAAGGTGACTGAGCCAAATCTTCTACTATGTTATAGTTTTGTGCAGCTCGAGCTCGAGGGTTAAATGTCACTTTGTGTACAACTCCCTTAGGTGGTTTTATTGTTAACTCTGGTGCAATGGGTGGTGGAATAGGATCATTTGAAGTTGTAGTCAAAGGGTTAAGTCGATCAGCCTGGTTATTCGACGATGATGGTTGATTTCCATAATCTTTATTTCGTGTTGACACAAAAACATCATCTTGCTACTTGGAGGCAGATAGCATAAGCACTTAGGAAGTGGAAGATTGGTCTATAGAAACCATATTTGTCTTTGGATTTGGAAAAGGATCAATCAATACCACAGATATATTAGAAGTCTTTAGAAGTTTGGAGACTTCAAAGCAGTGCAGAAAATCTCTCGTAAAATGCTCATCATTACAGATCAAACACAGGTAATGAGGTTTCCAAGATGAATAAGAGGAATCAGATGATTTCTCTTGAGGAGAGTTATTTTGTTTCTTCTTGTTTTTCCCCTTTTTCATACCTCCCGGTTGCTTTTCATTCTTTCCCTTGTCAAATGACATGACAATGTTATCAGGTGCATTTGTAGTTTGATTGGAAATGGCAAGTGTTTGACCAGATGGTCTACCTACTGATTGTGTGCTCGAAGAACCAATCACACCGTTGATGGCATGAGATTCCTTACTCGATGGTGGAGGAGGAACAGTGAAAGCTCATTGGGTTGCATTCGGGATCTTGTCATAGAGCGTGCCAGATTGTGTATAAATCAAATCCAAATATTGGGCAGGAACAATATCTTTCTCTTCTATGACAACTCCACCTTTTGCCACATCCTCACTGATAGATGGCAGCAAGGATTTTATAAACCACTTAGCTAAAATCTGATCAAGAATATAAGTTTTAACCATGCAACGATGATGGAACCATTCATGAATATGATCAAATATATGAGTCGCAGTAGTCTTTTTAAAGTTGGTTAAAAGTTCTATTCCAGTATCATGTCGTATGGGTAACTGGAAGTGGGTTAAAAATGTGGTAGCTAAAGCAGTGAAGTTATCAAAAGAAGCTCGTGGAACTCAATGTACCACTTTGCAACCAGACTAGTAGGCATTCTCTGGAAAAGACGAAGTCTAATAGAATCATCATTCAAGGAGTTTGATGAACACCATAAATGAAAATTCATGACATGGTTGGATGGGTCTTCTCCAGGATTTCCATTGACTTTCAGAATATCAAAAGGTAACTTATGAGGAATCACTAGCCACCGAGGTGCATAAAGAATTGGGTCATTGGTGAGCTGATTTAGATCTGGTAACTCAAGTGTTGCAACGAAAGGAAACTCTCTATTAAGGTCAGGTTGAGCATATCCATGGTAAGATGGAATTACCTAGGTAATGGGCCTTTTCATACCAGTATAAGGCATCTGCTACTGGTAACCTTCATATGGGTAAGTTTGTTGAGAAAATTCGGCGTAAAATTTTTGTTGTTGTGCACTAGGGTAAACTTGTTGTTGTCTAGTCCCAGCATAGGCTTGTTTACCAGGGACTCGATAAACTTGTTGCTAACCAAACCCAGCATGAGCTTGTTTTCCAAGTCCATGTTGAGGTTGGTATTGCTAGAATTGTTGTTGTTGATATTGAAGGTACCAAGGCTGTTGAATCAACTGTTGTTGTTGTTAGTACAACAGTTTTTTATTTAATGGTTGTTGTTAACCACCAATGTAAGGTTTACGAGGTTGTGAATACACTAAACCAGTGTAAGTCTGTGTCATTCCAGTAAAAGATAAACTAGCCTGAAGTTGTTGGGCTCCATACACAAGTGGTTGTTGTAAAACTACCTAAGAAGGCTGGATCCATATACTAGAAACTTGGGGGTCTGAGGTAGAAGGGCCATCTTGCACAGGTTTCGATACAACAATTTGGGCTTGTGATTGTGGCACAGTTGTAACAATAGGTGTTGTAGGTATGGATGACACAGCTTGCATAGGTTGTGATGGATACACAAGTCTAGGTAGAATGGGTGTGGTTGGCTGCCACTAACAAACAGTCATTCCAGGCTGACCTAAAGATGAAGGCATATCGACATATGGTTGCCCCCAGAATAAGGAGGATAAGGAGAATATGCATATTGTTCTCCATATGGGGGTAGTCCAGTGTTAAGCGAATACAGAGGATTGTAAACAGATGAACCAACTTGATGTGAAATTGATGTGTCCAGTTATTCGGTACCCTTAAATGAGGAACTATATAAAATTCCAGTTGAGGACATTGGTGAAGACCAACGGTTAGAAGCAACACCTTAGTGGGTTCACGGTAATATTGGTAACCCGATGGGATGGATGAAACACCATACAAATGTGACTTAGGTGTTGTAGTAAACATCGAAGAGGTTGCGACAGAGATTTTGTCGTAGCCGTAATAGATGGTACGGTTTGGGATGTTGACTCTGCCATAGTCAAATGTCCAAATAAGTTTCCCAATGAATCAACAATTGTCTAAAAGTAATCAAGATCAAAAGGAGAAGTGAAATGAGGAGTATGAGGATACAGATAAAGTCCAGTTCCAAAACGGAATAGAGTTCTAGGTGATTCTACCTTAGGTTCCTCTTCTATTAAAATCAGACCAGGTGGAAGAACTTCACCGTCTGGTCTATGATAGATTTCTAGTTGTTGCTAAGGTAAAGAGGAGGTCTCGACAGTTACGGATGTCTGAGGATCTACCGATCAATTTTCTTCCAATAAGCTAACAACTTCTGATTATTATACCTCAAGATCCTAATGTCCTAGTAAAAGAACAAGTTAGGTTGGGCTTAGCTCAGAAGTAACTTTTGATTGAATAGTGATGGGTTTAGGATCCAGTTCTAGTTGAACAGATTCAAGTTCGGAAGTAATTTCTTGTTGAATAACTTTGGAGTGAGAATCAACTTGTGGATATTCAATTCTAGTTTCCTCAGGTAATTGTGGAGATTCCACTTCAGTAATAGATCTACCAATAACCGTAGGAGTAATTGGGGTCACAATACTTACCATTATAAGTGTGTTTGGTAATTCAGATGAAGAACCAAATTCTTGTGAAGTAATGTATCCAGTCAAATGAGACTGCTTTGACTGAATAGGTGAGCTTCGGGTGGTAAAGGCGATTTATTCATTGATCTCCGCGATAAATGAGGTAAGGGTTGATTTTCCTCCATGATTTCTGATTGATTTTATTACAAAAAAGAAATAAACGAAAATGGGTAAGCTAGGCAAAAGGTTTACCAAGAAACTGTGAACTGCAGAATACCTCGTGGTGAACCAAGAAGTATGGGAATGCAATCTCCCTGAATTCTATGTTCGATGTATCACAGTGTACAAGGTAGCCGACTCGGTTACCTAAGTATGGATAGAAACCTAGTGTTGTCCTCCCATATATAGCTTGTTAGAGTCAGTATAGTTATCCCATCGTCAGAGATCAAAGCTCTTTTTTGCATTTCATGTTTAGGTGTCCCATTAGTTTCGATCAGTTTCATTTCGTTAGGCATTCCATAACTCTGACGGAATGGTTTGTGTCACTCATTCCCCTCATGTTTGGCACATCTGGTTCAGGTCTGTTCATAAAAATCAAGAGGTCAAATTTGTAGGTCATGACAAGTGTTCTTGGTCATTAGGTCTAGGGTTAAGTCAATTTTGTTTTGCAAAGTCTAAGAAGACCAGCAGGCCAGAGGGATGTCCTTGATAGGTGGTTACCTCAATAATTTTTATCATTATACAGATAGATTAGGACTTCTCTTCA